>JAHWXV010485150.1:0-11740 GCA_024586415.1 Phrixothrix hirtus | reverse complement strand
CCGCTGTACAACCTTGAATTTGTGTGGGAATTTATACTGACTATTACTGCTAATATGTTACGAGGTTTATTTAAAAAGTTTACTTAAAAAGCAATTTACGCCTAAATAAAGGAACATATTTAAAGATTTCAAAATGGAATTAGCTGTAACAATTAAAATGCTATATGTACTTAGTGTACTTTGGTCCGAATAGTGATGGTATTAAATTTAATTAATTCACAAAAGAAATTGATGATAGATAACAATTGAATTTACCTAACTTAGATGATTAAATGCACAAAAAAAACAGCCGAGCTGACACTCTTAATGTTACGATTTAGTTCAACAATTCATGCAAATCCCTTGAAGACATATCGTTAGCTAGAGTAACAGATTTTTTTGCCCATATTTCCTGCTTCCCGAACAGTTAATAGTTGTTGCTGCAACCAACGTTAGTGATAAAGCATACTGCATTTGCTGTAATACATCAAAATTAACGTTATATGCTTTGATTTTTAAACACAAGCGCAAGGTCGTTATTTTGTAAAGTTGTTGGTATATAACAATTACCTACCTTTTTTCTTTGTGACCACCATTTCAGATTTGAAGCGTACTGATACAGTTAATTAATTATAGTAACTGTTCGCCAAATTTGATAGTAATTAGATTTGGCAGAGCAAGCACATTGTGACATCGTTAATAGGATTTCTTCCAGTAAGGCAATGCTAAGTGAATCGTTAAGGATTAGAGTAATGCGAGGTGGCAGTTTCTTTGGGAATTCACTTATCGTGGACGGCAAACATAATCTTCTTCCAAGAGTTTCTAGGGAACCGATTCAGTTAGTCGAAAGGGAATTGCTTCAGTTTTAGAACGGGAAGCTTTAAACTGCTACAATGATAGATTTCAGTTAAGGGACGTCCTTTTATATCGAGCATGTGGTTTGGAGGTTTATAATCTTCTATACATTCTACAAGACTGTATCTTGCCCAGGAGACTAATCGCTAAGTAACTGTTGAGGGAAGAACTTCCATTAAATTAAATTTCATAAAAATTCGCCTGGTGAGATACTGTTTCAATTTGTGAACTTTCCGTCTGCCGCTGTTTCGGATTACGCAGATTGGTTTTAATGCGAAACACGTTCTGGGTAATATTCGTAAATAGTGACGTGAAGGCGTAGATTACAAGATATGTATTTTTGTAACTTTATTGGTACTCTAACATAGGCTTACCGGAATGATTTTACGATATTAGGCAACGAATATTTTTGTGTTACTAAGTAAATTTCTTATATAGTGCTTGTTTACTATTTTACGTGTGCGATTTTATTTTCTCGGAATATAACACCAGAATGAATTTTTCGTAAAAAATATACTTGGAAACAAGATAGCAATTTTAAGTGAAGTTGTCAACTAATACATTAGAGAAGAAGAAAAACGCCAAGTTACGATTTAATAGTGTTTATTCAATAATTTCTTCTAAACGGCTTAACATGAAGATATTTTAGAAATCATGACTTCTAAATTCAATGAGCTAAATCTAAATGATCTTATTCTCAATTGTCTTCTTTGTTATAGATTTTCCACTCCTAAATTACATTAAACTTGTATGTCGTAATTAAAACTATCAACCCCCAGCGTCGCATATTAACTTCTAAAGTAAATTTAATGCCGTTTGATACTTTATTACTATCCCATTTCACTTATTACTCTCAGATCTATGGTTCTTTAATTAAGTATCAAACAGCAAGTCGAATTTAGAAAGTTAAAAATTCCTGTGTGAAGCTGTTATACAGTACAAAAAAATTTGATCGTGTATTTTATAAATTAATCGACGTTCACCGGCTAAAAATGTATAAGCGAAAAATATTGCAAAACGGATGCCTTTTTCCATAAGATTGTTAAAAGTAGCACACCACTCTACCTAACTGCTTCATTTGTCATTATGATTCAGAAAATTAAATACTTTTCCAGTTCACCGAACTGCTTATTAGAAAGAAATTTTCATATCCAATTTCCAAAATTTATAATTTTGTACTGAGCAGTCTTAAAACACATTCTCCTCATATTTAAAGAAAATGCTTCGAAAACTAATGTTTTAGCATATGAATACATCAGCGCTGCATTTTATGAAGAACATTTTGGTGTTTCATTTTTCTATAGCGTCCTTCATTCTTTTTGTTATCACTTTTACTTATGTTTTTAATATCACCTTAATTGTAATAGATACTTATTGAGTTACTGGAGATTTATAATTACTTTGGTTATGCATATGCTTCTTTTAATGTAGCACGTTTTTCAAGGGGACGATGGAAGAATAAGCAAAGCTTTGAGGCATTTCCTTGTTTTTCTGTAGAAACTAGTATTGCAGCACAATTATGCTCTTTTTTCTTAGTGAATAGAGTAAATAATTTATTTTTATTTTTATATATTTTGTTTTATGGCTGAGGGTTTAGATGCGGAAATGTCTTTGGCGCTATTGGCTTCAATTACTGCGGTCATTTTGTCATGGTTACTAGAATTTTTCTTATCTGCTAGAGTTCTACCGAAAGTAGATTTTTAACATGCCAAACATTACATCGATACGTGACTTAACGATTATACCTTTTTTCCGAGAAGAAGGCACGTTTTTTAAATTTTTCTACGCTGAAACATTTACCAACCTTAATCGGATGTGAATTCTAGGCTCTTGGTCGTAGAAGCAAACATGATAACTACTGCACCAATCGAGGCCGGTAATATTATTATTATAAAATCCTCGTTTACTTCTAGATCTAAAGCGCTTAATGCTACTAATTGAAAAGCATTATCCATTTTTAGATAACTTTGATTTTCTATTAAACGCCAGACGCTCTTCTTTAAAATTATATTATAGCCCAGTCAAAATAGACAAAAAAGGTTGTAATTTCGGAAAAATTCGCATAGAGCTGAAAATTGGTATAGGTCTTAAACATACTATTACAAATGAAATATCCAAAGACCCCACTGGTCCTACTTCTGCTAAAAATGTTGTTCAAGGTCAAAAGTCAAAAAATTCAGTTTTTTTGCATATTATTATCGTAACAATAGTCCAGACAAGATTTGTAGATCATGCAAATGTCTACAAAAATTGTTTAGATACTTTTTTTTACTAAAAATTACCATTCCTGAGATATCCCAATTTCAAACATCGAAAACGATATATCAGATGAATATTAAATTAAAGTTTACGAAGAGATGCGTCTTTTTCGCAACTATTTAAGACACAAATGGCAACAATACCATCGTATTATAGAAAAATGTCGTTCTATAAATAAAAAATTGTTGGAATCATGCATAGTTATAAAAGAAATACAACCAAAATAAAGAAGCAATATTTAAACCACCCTTATTCGAACGCCCACTTCGCCGTTTAGTGTTACATCTGAAAGATCACGTAAGATAGTCACTGCCAAATTAGATACAGAGCTGTTATATCGTAAGAAGTTGTAAAAAGTCCAAAAAGAGCTGCTGAACTGTAAAAAGCCCTGTTTCCGCCTAAAAACCCTTCCTTTAGATGTCAGTGAAACCATTGCTTTTGTATTAGATAATAATTTAAGCAAACACCAGTACCAGAATATATGCATGCACTGTAAAAATAGTCATTGCAATATTTTTCCATCGTGCGCGGATATATTCTTCATGCAGATGTGGTTGTCGACCATCCGGTTGACTGTTAGTGTCATCAAATAATGTCTTGGAACATGCTATAAAACCACTTGTAACTTTACAAAATTAAGTTATAGCAAAAGAGCTAGAAAATGTGATGATGTCAAACTAGTTTTCAGCTACGGTTTCAACGGAAGTAACGGTCACTCGATTTGATAATCCAGACACTTCGGCCGGCTCAGATGCTTCTCTTTTCATTGCGACAGTGATTGATTTAAGATTTTCTACTAGAAATAATGTGACTTTGATTCATCAGTCCGGCAGATGTTGTATCCCTCTAAAACTGCAATACATAAAAGAAACATCAAATCATGTACTAAGGGATAAAGCCATTTTAAAGGAGGCAATTAGTTTAAGATATTTATGATACTCGTAGATGGAAAAGTATTAAACATTTTAACTGGAACTTTCAAACGTATCCCGTTTGTGGCGCAACACCTCGATAATTTATTATAATAAGGAACTTTAAATCTAAAGAACTTTCACCAACAATAGTGAGAATGCTGCACTATGGAATAAGTCCGTTGCATGTATGGATAAAATTCTTCAAATGGGTGCTACATATTGCATATAGACAGAATATTAGCAAATGGCAAGTACGAGGCAAAGACGATAAAACGTTTTTTAGGGAAAAAAAATTCATACAAAATTTGTTTTGGCAAGAAATGGGTTTAAATGTTGGAAAACCCAAACCAAATGGTAGTGGCAAAATGAATTATCGCAAGACGGTTCGAAGAGCACTCACTCAAACAGTAACGCTTGATAATACTAGCGGCGTTAATGTTAACTTAATTACAATATTTAAAATAAGTTTAATAGCTCTATCGTGTCGATTACTATTGAATTTAGAACATTTGAACAGTTTTGAGGTAGCTTATCCTTGTATGCAGTTTTCTATGTTTACCCCAATACACGAAAACTGTGCCTTACCTGCTGATTATTTCAGAAGATGTAGTGGAATCCCAAAATAAACTCTATAAACAGGATCGACAATTTCATGCTTGAAAAGTAGTTGCAAACAAAACTTAGAGGATGTGTTTGATCATGCAATGAAAACATCTGATCCAATTATTTCGAACGCTAATTTAAAAGAAAGAATTGGACAACGAAGTAAATTACAATTATCTCTAGAAGTTGTTTCTGTATTAGGTGATATCGAAACGGTAATTCAAGAATCGCAACAGTAACCACAACTGTCAAGCTCTTCGATGTCTGAAACCTTGAGCTGCAATGTTGATGACGAGGATGAACCGGACGTAGCATATGATAAGGGTGGATTCCATTTGCCAATAGTTAATCAATTAGATGATATTGAATTAGATTTATTTACAATTTAGATTATCTCTTACGTTTTTTAATTAGATGAACGCAGTATGTAAACTAAAATAATAACTAAGGGTTTTTAGATCAAATTAAACGTATTTACAAACTCATAAATAGCATTCACAGTGTTTGTAGATTTTGGCCAAAACTGCTAAGCTTGCAGACCACTGTGGCGTGGAAGAATTTTTACTTAGAAATTTTGGGTCTAGGGCAGGAATTTTCCAGTGCTTTTTAAATAGATTAAGAAATGAGCGACATTTCTCTCAAAATGCATTTTTCATAGATGAGGACGCATGTTATACGCGAAGAGGTATTATAAGTTTTTGCAACCGACATATCTGGGCTAAAGAAAATCTGCATTCTTGTGAATATTACATCCGTATTACCATTTTTCCAAAAATATTTGGACTGATATTATTGGGAATTAAATAATTAGTCCTGTTGTACTACCAAATCGGTAGGATCACTAATATGGTACCTATACTTATGGGAAATATAAAGTGGCTCAAAAACGATAAAGTATCACCACATTTTACAACAGATATCACGGCGTACTTAAAAGAAATATACGGTCGTTGATGAATTGGTTGTAGAAGATTAATTGCATGGTCACCTCGTTTTACAGACATAAATGGTTTAGATTTTTGTCAGTGTGGACATTGCTGGTCGCGACTCGAATTATTATAATTATTTAGTTGACTGAGAGGTTATCTAATTACATGTTTATTTATTTATTTAGAGTCAACGGCCAATTAACTTCGTTTGAGGTAGCTCTGACGCACAGCTTAAATAACACATACAACTAGTACTGTTATCTACCTTTTTACTTAGTTTGTTTATTGTTAAAATCAAGCTTTGTTATTTTCTCGATCAACTACAAAATGTAAAGAAGATATTTGTTGCAAAAGGGTTACTCTAATGCTAAAGGGATTACATACATTATCTGACTAAAGGTGCGAAGCTGCAGTTTAGCTGAATTTTAAATAAAACAATTTATGAATGAATACTAGAGCTGTACACCTATATTTAGATTTTTATAGATCAAATTCCTTAAATATGTAATTGAAAGTCTTTTGAAATTTCGCGTTTCGTGTCACTCCCGAATTTGAGCCAATTTATTGTTTTTCAAACTAACCTGTAATTGTAGTAGCAGATTTTTGATATTCATTTCCCATGCTATGTTTATTTCAAAGGTCGATTGTTATGGAAATTAAATTATTTAATTTAGAGCGGACTTTTGCCCCCTACGTTCGTAGGTATAACAAATGAATTATAATTTGTTTCTTCTCTAAATTAGTTTGACAATGATCTGATCACCGGATCTTTACACTGAATTAATTTTGTTACTGGATAATTACACTGTACCTTTGTAATGCTTCATCGATTCTGACTAATTAGGAAAGACAAACATTTTTGATTGTTAGACGTTTAAATAACTTTTCCACTGTTCGTTTATCAAATACTTTGGCTTGTATTTTGAATTTAAAGCAATGAGTTTAATTTACATAAATTATGCTGTTTTACGAGAACTTGGTATTAAAACTTAACTTAGGGATCGCGTCGTTAAACTTGTTAAGTTCCATGCAAATTTTAAATGTGCTTTCTATTGAGCTGGTCATGCATAATCTCGGATATTCCCATTTGTTTAGCAAATCTACCGATTTCTATCATTTTAATAATCTAGCCTAAGGAGCTATTACAATAAGTTAATTTACATTAATGGTTAATTTACTTTATTTGTGTCTATGAATCTTTATATGTCCAATGTTATTTATTCTTGGACATATTGGTACAAATTAATATTTTTGTTTGAATGTGGCATCAACAACATTAAAAAAACTTACTATACAAAATTCCAGTAAATACACAAGTAGAATTGTTGCAACAGATAGAGGATGTTATTGATAGAATTCTTCACAATCAACGTGTTGTGGAATTGTAAAACCTCCGCAAACATGTTGGTGATTATTTCCAGCATTCGCTCTAGTTTTATTTCGTAGGTTTGATATTTGTTTAGATGTTTTGTAAATAAGATCTTTAACACTCTGTATCTTATTAACGAAACATGCTTATAAGAACTTTCTATACTGTTTTGCACCTAAAAGCTGATACTTATCTTCTCAAATACCCTGTATATACATCCGTATTCTAACAGGCGGTAATTAAAATGGAATAAAACCAACTTAGTGTTAATATGTTTTTTACTACTACGCAGCGTTATAATTAATTACAGAGAATACTTTAAAGGTTGATGAGGTAAAAAAGTACATATAATAACTAAAATCTAACTATCAATATATATTTTTTAATTAATGCTTATTAGGGATAATTAGATTAAAATGTTTCAGGAAGTATTAAATTACCTAAAATTGCATAAATTCCAAGGTTTTATTTTGGTTTTGATTTTGCTAATTAAACTGTTTGGAACGGTGTATAATTTTTGCACTAACCTCAGTTTTATAACAAATGTGGGTAGTTTGTGAAAAGGCATTATGCCATTTCAAAATTTTCAATAATGTCCCTTTAATGACACAAGACTGTTTAAAATGACGTCAGTGCATGTTAAATTGTATTTTTACATAATACCTTGATAAATCAGATACTACCAAGGACGTAACCTTTCAACGCTATCATATTAACTTTTAATTATATTTACAATTTATATTATTACGTCAACGAGTAGATGCCAGTTCTTTCAATCACTATGCTTCCTTATTAATTTGTAACATTTAAGTCTTCATAGTTTGTCGATACCGAAAGCTTAGTTGGATACACGTTTGGTCGTTAAACAGTACGTTCTGACTAATAAATATGCTTATACACCTCTTGAAGTATTGTATACTACAGAGTGATTTTTTAGTCCTGTTACCCAATTTGTAATGTAATTTAAAAAATAGAAATTTAGGTGTAATAAAAAAATCTATTTGTTACTTACAAAAGAGATTTAATAAAAAGGTATTATTGCTTACAGTTGCAAACAGTTGTTAAAGAATATACTCAAAATTTCCACCCCTTGCGATTATACACACTCGGACTCTTTTAAGCATGTTAGAAGAAACCTTTCTAAGAATTGCACTGGAAACATCCGTGATTAAGTCTATAACATTGGCTTTAAGTTCATCAATAGTGCGAGGATTGTTTTTGAAGGCCTCGGACTTAATGTAGGCCCACAAAAAGTAGTCAGTAAATGTGAGATCTGGGGATCTTGGAGGCCATAAGACCTTGCTTATTATTCGGCCATCAAAGAACTCTTGCAGAAAGTTCATGGTTTCTCTAGACGTGTGGCAGGTAGTGTCATCTTGCTGAAACCAGCAGTACCGGTCTTGAGGTTCCAGTAGGGACACAAATTGGCGCACAATATTCCTGTACACTTCACCATTTACAGTCTGTTTGAAGAATATGGGTCCGTCTATACGCTGACGAAATATTGTACACCATACACCAATTTTTCCAGGATGTAAAGATTTTTCATGTAAAACGTTAGGATTTTCAGCAATCCAAATTCAAGTGTTTTGACTGTTCACATAACCGTCGAGATTAATTCAAGCTTCAACACTAAAGAACACTGTGTTTAAAATTTCGACTCCTTTGTCATTTACGAAAGACCTAAACCAATGGCAGTATTGCAATCTTTTGTTTAAATCCGGAGGCTGAAGCTCTTGAACTAACCGTACGCGATACGGATACAATTTTAATTTTTTAGCAGTTTTCTGAACACTCCAATATGACAAACCAACTTGCAAGGAAAGTTTTCATACACTTTTCCGTGGATAATTGAGCAATCTTGTCCTCAAATCCTCCAAAACTACATCTGTAAAGCGAGATTGTCTACCACTACGTTGTGTGTCGCAAACACTACCTGTCTCTCGAAATTGTTCTGCTAGCCTAAAAATTGACATTTTTGCTGGTGGAGGAACACCAACGAATTTAATTTGAAATGATTCTTTTACACTCACATACGATTTCGCAGCAAAATATTGTTCAAGAATGAAAACCCATTGTTCTAGGGTAAACGACATTTTGTTCGTAAAACCACGTGAAACGGCTCAAAATTTTACACTACCGGATCAGTACCGGTTGAGCAGCGCTATCAACTTTGTGCCACAAAACAAAATTTCCCTTTCTTAGAAAAAAATTACCGGACATTAAAGATTGGGTAATAGGACTAAAAAATCACTCTGTAATATAATAAATAGTAAACGTCATATTGTGAGTGTACTGCTATCCGACATTTATTCGCTGATGACATAGCCTTAATAAACAATCTTAAAAGATTCACTATTCAAACTTTGTCACTTACTATTTGGCGCTGATTTTACTTATTTAGATTTTGCATCCATATTAGTTCTTCAACTGTTCTGAAAAATTAAGTGTTATAAGTATGGGCATGAACTATAATAGTTATAGTACGAGAGCTAGCAACGTCGCCATAAAAAGAATTTCAGGTAAGCTTTGATATTCCTCTCTCTCACTATCTCGATAAGCATGCGGTCTATCTGGCTGGCGAGAGAGCTTGCATTTATCTGCGCGCATAAAACTTATACAGGTAAAAATATTACAGTTTTAAATTATTTTAGGTAGAGTAGTTTTTTTTCATCAATTTTCATTAACTATTAGCAATATAAATTTATTATTGTCAAACGGTTTCATCGTTGATAACATCGTGCCAGATACTATTTTGTATTTAAAAAAAATATTTTCAGTATGGATAAAATTTTAATATGATGTAGTTCAGCTATCAAAGAATATAAAATTAAAGCTTTGAGGACTTTTTCATTTACAATGCTGGTTTTTATCTTGATAAAATTTGGTGTTAGATTACATAAGTTTGCATTTTAAAATGTATGTTAGATGATTGCTAGTGGAAGATAGATGTTCTTCAATCAGCTTTTAATACTGATTTTGGAAATAACTTTCATTTTTATGTTATGGTTTGAAGAATTTTGGTATTTAAATACTACTAGTATTAAAATACAGTTACATACAAAAACCATTTTTTACAGTTACACTTAAAAAACTCGTAAACATTGTCGAAATACTCTTAAGACTACTTTGTGGTCTTATGTTCCAGTGCACATATTATACTATTAATTTTCGAACTTGTTCTTCATTGTCGATCCACCTACATCTTTAGTGCCCTCTTTAACATCCAACAATAGTCAGCCACAATTAAAATTAAGAATAAACATGCTTTACTAATTATCTTGTTACGCGTCCTTGATAAAAGTAAGAGAACCAAAAATATCAATTTCCTCAATTCATCGATTCACAACACAAACTAAATTCAAGCCTTTAATAATACTACAAAATCTTCTCTATTAATTTAAATATAATTCCAACATATACAATGAAATGGAATTTAAATGTAACGGGAGCGTGACCGTTCATTTAACGGTTAACTCCCAAGTCCTGCAAACACCTATGTCGACCCCGATTTCCGTGAAGAACATATAATCTCTATGCCTAGATGTTAAATTGATATGTACAGGGATGACGCAAATAACATTATAAGGTGCCTTAACTAAGAAAAGCTAAATAAAACCTACATAACTAAACTAAATGATCCTCTAACAAAAAAATATACTGAAAGGTACAAATCAAAAGGTACGGCTGTCCAAGCCGTAACATATATAAGTACTACTACCAATTATGCCAATTACCTTAGCGAGGAAGGTAAAACCCAGTGTCAAGCCTCCTTCTCAACCACTGCATGCATCGATGCAACCAAACCCTCTCACTACCACCTCCCTTCACCACAACTCCCATCACTATACAGTATCCACACCATCCTACTATTACGCATCAATCCTAATATCTCTACTATCACCCATTGGCTATTTTTTTCCATTCCCTTCTGTCCTTACACACTTCTTTTGCTTCCATTAAATTGATACAACGTTTTCGGCAAGCTCTCCTATTCTTTGCGCTCTTTACTCTCTTTTCCTTTACAATTTCTTCAATCATATTCAACCACCTCTTCCTCGGTCTACTCCTACCTAGTTTTCTATTCATACCTGTCTCATATATTCTCTTTGTTAAGCGTTCATTACTCATTCGTTCCATATGTCCAAACCGTCCTAACGCATTTCTTTTGTACAGTTCAGTCAGTGTCTCCTTCACCTGGCACGTATCCATCACCCATTCATTCCTTACCCTGCCACGTCTCGTTTTGCCATATGCAGCTCTTAGGTACCTCATACTTAAGGCGTTTACTTTACTCATATGCTTCTTCTGGTATACCCATATTTCACTGCCATATAAAACGGTTGGAACAAATACATTATTGTACACAGCCTTCTTTGCTTCCATACTTAACTGTTCACTCTTGGTTACTGACCATGTGCTGCCAATTATTCTCCTTCCTGTATTCACCCTGTTTTCAATTTCGCTATCTACTCGCCCACCATTCGCAAACATTCTGCCAAGGTAAGCAAACTTATCCACGTGCTACAAAACATCAGCCGACATATTTCCTTTTAACCTTTCCTATTGAAAACAATTACCTTTGTTTTGCCACTATTGATTTTCAAATCGATTCTCTCACTCACTTCTACAAATTTATTCAACTTTCGTTGCATTTGGCTCATACTTTTAGCTACTAGTTCTGCATCATCTGCATACATCAACATTTTTACATCTTCGCCGCCTATATTTGTACCACTCAAGTCCTCACATGCACTTCTCACGCATTTATCCATAAATATATTAAACAACCAAGGAGGCATCACACATCCTTGTCTCACACCTTGCTCAAT
>JAHWXV010485125.1:0-10599 GCA_024586415.1 Phrixothrix hirtus | reverse complement strand
TCGGTAAGTTTTGTGAGGGGTTCTGAGCCGTCCACAAATTCACGTAAAAATCGTCGATAATAAGCACATAACCCCAAGAAGTGTTGCAATCCCTGTTTATCTTTTGGTTGAGGCATTTTTCGTACGGAATGAATTTTCGCTAGGTCACCTATTGCTTCTTTTATCGGAACCAGATGACCCAAATATGGCACAAACAGTTTACTAACTGGCACGTAGCTTAGACAAATAAGTTGATGGTTTCTAGAGTCTTTACGCATCCTACACAGAAGTATCAATCCGGTTGGCCCATAACCATTGTTTCACTTCTTGACAGTCAAGTCACTCGTTCTGCTCGATTCTTTTTACT
This sequence comes from Phrixothrix hirtus, assembly GCA_024586415.1. Taxonomy (NCBI): domain Eukaryota; kingdom Metazoa; phylum Arthropoda; class Insecta; order Coleoptera; family Phengodidae; genus Phrixothrix; species Phrixothrix hirtus. The sequence continues at coordinate 10,253 of JAHWXV010485125.1, read as the reverse complement.
TAGTGATTTTCTGGTCAAATAATGTAGCTGCGGTTCCCCTATTTGCAACAATCTGGTTCTTTTAACTACGCCATTTATGCTTTCCGCAATTAAATATGGGCTCAAACGTCTTACTTGTCCATTTTTATGGAGTGCCTTGTTTATAGTTTTGCACAATTACAGATTAATTCCAGAATTCATACTCAGCTTGATTAGTCTAAAATAAAAATAAGGTTAATTTTCGTTATGATTTGACTTTGTTACCTATTTTTAAACGTTAATCTTAGATAGCTGGATCTTGACTGCTCTCTTTACCTTATACGTCTTTGTATTTGTCACTTAACCCGTCTTTTCCAAATTTGTGGGTGTTTGACCGCTTCTCTGGTAGCCTATTTAGTATAGAATTCACAATTACCTCCGTTACCCTCAAATCCAGTTTGCTAACTGCACATAATGTTGGTAAACAATTAAATAAGCTGTAATAGATAGTGACCATCTAATTGTTTTTTCTTACTTTAATGTCGGTAGATAACAGTTCCTCGTCCAACGCATTAGAAGCAAATATCTTATACGCACCAACACCCCATATTTAATAATCAACACTTTTAAGCTATATAATAATAACAATCAAATATAACCTGCACCACGGTTGTCACATTTCAAATATCTGTAACTAACTTAGCATTACTCAAAAGTCAGACTCCTTGGGTAACCGCTTATTCAGTTATCGGTCGTCACAGCTATTAGTTTCAAAAAGACAAAGGACTACGGATATAACTATTGCGGTAGCTGTAATTTTAGATTCTCATTATAGAACTTCAAGCTAAGAATACCTTACATTAACGTAATATTGTCGAAGAGATAATTACCACTAAAGTTTGCTCTGCATTATTGTTTAACAGAATTATATTCATCCCAAGCGGCAATCTTTTGTAATGAATAGATTTTATTAACGATAACAAGGCCAATGATATAAATAGCCAAATAAAATTTCTTAGGTAGATTATTCGAATCTATTAATATTCATAACTATGTAGATAGTAATAATTGCAAAGTTGGGGATAATGGCGAATACTGAGTTACAATACGTTGTAAGAACAATTTAATAGAAGCGCAGATAAAACCACCGAAATGCTTATCGAAATCCTCGTTGAAATATCGCAAATCCGAACCAACACCTAAACGTGACTAAAATTCCAAGATTGAAATTTAGTTTAGTATTTTCTCATTATTAACTCTACTTGTATGTTTTCATAGCTATTCAGCTGAATTACTACGTCGAGTTAATTCTTCCCAGCGTCAGTTTGACGTTAACTAACTCACAATTTATTCAAACAAGCCGTTCTGAGCTGTTGCAGCGTTAATAATGAAATCGCCTCTATATGACATGTATTTCTAACTATTAATCACGTATAGCTTTTATTGTGGCGCATTCGTCTTTTTTAGATTGTCCAGAGAATGTCACTGGAAAGCTTTATGAACCATGGCTTTTACATATCGAATATTGACATGTCAGTTTCAGTTAGTGAGCATCAACATTTCTACTTTATATGTTGAATTTAAAAATAATAACGATGTCAGTAAATTCTTCCATTAGGGAGCAATCGAAACGAGTAGACAAAGCAAGAGATGTCTGCAATTGATACATGCTGTAGCACGGTAATAGATCGGTTGTCAGAGGCAGCAATATTACAGCCCGCTGGCAGCCTTTAATACTGTACTCTATCATATTACATCTTGATAAAGCTTAATAAGAATATCGAGTTTAACGGCTAACGCTTCGTTTCCAAATCTAGATATTTTTATGACCCGGTTATGGTCTGATGAGAATTCTGACAGTTTTTTCTTATTGATTGGTTTTTCTGATTGGATTTTGATTTATGAACTTGTTTTAGATTCTTCGCAATTTCTAGAATATAAAAATGTAGATTGAAAAAGCGAATTTATTGACTTTTACTGATCGTAATTGAAGGTTCTGTTATTATTTTTTATCGCTAATTCGTGTTGTTTATTTTAAAGAGTTCGTTTGGCACATTAGCGATTCGCGCGCTGAACCGTTAATGTGATGCTACGATTTTACCATTATGCATTCGAATTCTAAACCATCCTATCCAATTATTATTTTTCGCATGACGGAGCAAATTGCTATACATTAGATGTCGTCTCTCGAGAGGTTGCGCTGATGAACAATTACGAACTAAGGGCGAAGTAGCGAAATGCAAATACTAATATACGATGTTTGTTTATGCAAAGGTTCGAGTTGCGTAAACTATAGTTCGTGGTTTCGCATAAAATACTGCCTCTTGCAATACATAAAAGCGAGCACGCACTGGCTGCCACTAAACACCACCGAAAAGTTGTATGCTTCGCATACATACCGCGCGCATACCGCGGAATTACATAAATTCCGAAAATTGCAGTCTGAATCCGGTTTACGCTACATTTTTACATTATTACGAATTTTAAACTAGTGCAAAAGAAAAAACTCTGTACAGAGATCTCATAAATTGAGAAGAATTTTAATTACCCCGAAGCGTCAGATACATAAAGAGATTAAAAACAAGGCCTCGTTTTAACCAACCAACACAGGCAGTTAGTTTTAGTGGCTTCGAGATGCTTATTATAAAGTTTGTGGGGCTTAGAGTCCGTTTTACTGCCACAATAAATGCTCCAAGTTGCTACTACGAAGCTACGATCACGGAATTAATGGCAGGCCACAAACAAATTAAAGCTGTCAGTATTTATATTACCGAGCTTTCGATGATTTCACGGCTGAAAAACAGCCCTTGTTTATGACAGCGTAGCCTAAAGTGGGCCATCGTACTTACGTCGCCGAATATTTACCACAAAAGTCGTGCAACTGTTTCAAATTGGTTACTGATCTGTAAAACAAGGCGCACAAATAACCCTCGGCTATTAACTTTTCCGGAAAAGAACAAAATATTTTTTAGGAACTGTGCGTCATAAAACTAAAGTTGTCTTCTTTCTGATGTAAAAGATAAAATGCTTCCGATTATCTAAAGTTATAGCATTGTAGTGTACAATTTGTATACTAATTTATAACCAATTCATTTTTAACTCTTCCACGAGCAATAAAAAACTTAAAGAAATTATAATAAAACAACTCCGCCTACATTATGTGAAAGGAAATGTTCAAATATATCATGCTTTATATTCATTCTTTAAGTCATTTCCAATTTAAAAATTCACAGAAGTAGAATATCGGCAGTTGTTATTATTAGCAGATGTAGCTATAACAACACGATTCAAGGACAAATACAAAAGCGTTCCATATTAAAATTAGGACCATCTTAGTCTGTAAATGATTTTAAACATTTTTCAAATTATTTCTATACTAAAATGTTAAACTCTTCTGATTCATTATTTTATCAATGAACCTTCCATTTTTTACCTATCAGAGGACGATATCGTACTTCTATTTATAATGGGTGTATTCAATCTAGGAAATGAAATAAAAAATACTAAATAATCTCTTTATTCAACAGCGAAGCTAGCAGAAAAGAGTACAATAGTATGCATTACCTAAGAGTATGCCTGCAAGAAGGATCCGCTAAGTAACCTTCTCGTACTTACATAGCAAAGATTAAACACTGCATGAAATTTTTCAAAAAATACAAGTGATGATATTAAAAACCTAATAGAGTCCGAAATTATCTTAATTTTTCACATTTTCCTTTAACCTAGATAAACATAATTAAAACAAACATATTCTAACACACTGAAATAGACATTTATAGATTGCACACAAATAATTCTGTTACGGAATTCAAATACATATATTTCAAGCCAATTTCAGAGTGGACTGAAGCAGCTGGTCCACGGCCGATAATACAGACATCGTTACAATAAAATCAAATGCAAATGAAAACAAACATATCACGTAACCAAAAAATATTGGTACTCAATAGAGATTATATCAATAAATAGTAATATAATAATTAAATGAATAAATTAATAAAACAACTTTAAACAAGTCAAACTGATCATACCAGTACGAAAATCAGGAAATGAGAGCATTTTACATTGCCATGATTCATTTAGCAAGTAATGTATAAATATTGAGTTGAACAAAAACATGATTTATTTATTATACATAAAGATATACCAGGGTACTGCAATAAGTCTGGCAAACAACCAAAACGTAGTCGTTTTTCGGTGTAAAACTTTCTTTTTTCAGCGGAGTTCCCTACAACCTAAATACAATTCTTCAACCATGTTCAAGCCATTTAATGCCTTCAGTAAAAACAAATTTTTCAAACACTGTAAACTATGCGACTACATCGGCGATCACTTCTCCATTGGACGGAAATTTCTTACCAGCAAACCAAGTTTTCCTGTTCGGGAATAATAAATAGCAAAAAGGAGCCAAATTGGCCAGATATGAGGTATATGAAATCATTTAGAAATGCAACTCATGCATTTTTTTAATTGAAAGAGCTGAAGTATGTGCCCGTGCACAATTGAGGTGTAACAAAATTTTCTTCTTTGCTAAATGTGGCCGATTTTCTTTAATTTTTTTCAATTAACCGATACAACTCCTGTTATTTTTTTACATTTTCGAAGCTATTCAATGAAAATTATATCGCAAGCAAATAACAGTAACCATAGCTTTAGCAATTGATAGCAGTACATTTGCCTCCATCTGTACAATTGAAGCAGCTTCTACCCATTATTTTGTTTGATATCTGGTTTCAGAAGTAGTGTTGTGAATCCAAGTTTCATCAACAGTAGTAAATCGACACAAAAATAGTTTCAAACAATACTACGAAGTCAATAAATGGTTATTTGACTTTTAAAAGCGCTTCACCCACCTTGCAAACAGTTTTTTCATGTCCAAAGTATCATATAAAATTGAAACTACTATATCGAGCAACAAGTTTGAAGCTTCTATAATCCCACCCACCTTCATTCAACGATATGCAATGCAATACCATTTACTTTTGTTATCATTTCTGGTGTATGGGTATCTTTTAGTCAGCCAGATTGCGTCTCAAAAGCTCGTACAACAATGAAAATCGTTAAGCCAGCTATGAAACATATTGATTGATGAAGCAGAGTCTGGGTAATATTTCTCAAGCTTTTGTTTCGTCTCTGTTATTGTCTCTTTACACAGAAGAAATATCTAACGCTAACACAAAAATCACTTTATTCTATTGTCGTAAAATTAATACAAGTTGTTTGCTTTAAATGGTTGTAAAACACGAATTAATCGTTCGATATTTTTTAAAATTGGTGGAATATGTTGTAAGAAAATTATATTGATTTTATTCTCGTGGCGTCGTAGCTTGCATTTTTACCCGACCTATTGGACTAGGGTGGTGCAGTTAACGATACTGGGTTGATTTCAAAATTATATTATACAAAAGTGTAACTACATGACATATTCTTCAAAATAGTTTCCTTGCGCATTTATACACCATACATGCTCATCTATCACCATTGTTGGAAATAGTGGCGTAGCTCATTTTCCATCGGTTCTTCTTTACTACATGAGCGCTTTCAAAATGAGGTACCTGCAACTTGATATTTATCTTGATAAATGAAAGGAAGCCTTATTATACAAGATTAGGGGAGCATGGTAAGTGATAATATATTAAGAATTACGGACAGAAACGTTATGCTGATGTGACATTCATCAATTTCTCCACAACTCAGGCCAACTGGTTGCCTTAGTATTTCTATAACCTGTATAATAGTGTTATTTAACTGTCTACTCTCTGGAAGCCATTTAACTGACAGAACATCGTTACCACAGTGAAAAACTGTAACCGTTGCCGAAAATTTCGATTCGCTCATTATTGCTTCTTTTTCTGGGACGGTCTGGCGTCTCCTCATATATAGACCGATGGTTAGTTTCCGGGTTGTACTATAAGGTCGATGTTTCATCACACGTAATAACAGAATTCAAGAAACCCGGTAGCGTTTAATTTTATCCATGATAGCAGCACAGTTCAATATTTGGAAGTCATTTTGATCTAGTATAAGACTCTTTGGAACAATTCTAACACAAACCTGTGACATGCGTTGCGACGACCTGGCGGTTGACTAGTTATTTTGCATTGAATAGTTTAATCTTTAACATTTATGAATTAGGACCGGCATAAGATATTTTTGTATCAAACCAATTTTTAGTTCAATCGGCGTTCAGCTTACTTACTTTCGGACGGAGATTCGGGCGCGTTCAGATTGGCTCATTGTTACAGTTAATATTAGTAAGAAGGCTAAGGGTCGAAGGTATTACATAGCTATCTTCGGGTGTAGGTGTATATCACTACCTCGGTATATGTTTTTCACATCTGCCTGTATAACATGGCCAATTCTAGGTTAATTATTTGATGTGTATTAATTGAATAAAAACATGCATTTTTATAGATATACTAACATTCATTCTTATATACATTCTATATAGTGTTTTGAGATGCATACCACGTGTATTGTAGTGTGTGCTTTAATCAGCTATGTCATGCAATTTATACCAATAGAAGTGATTAAGGATATATGGGGTCTCTCGCTAGGTAATTTGGATTAATCTTAGTAGAATACAGAAAGCTTTCGCACTACCTTCAAGAATTCAGAAATGTATCTTATAGAACGAAAAAGATCCTTTTGCGCCATACATCGTCTTTATCGATTATTCTAGCTATAACTAATGTTATCGAAAAGCATCCAAATAGCGATATTTATAGCAGACTTCTACGCCGAAGAAAACTTCTAATGGAACTCTATGCCGAGAGTCACACTAGAACCAGAAGATTCTAAAAAAAGTAGTCGTCCGAAATACATCTGAGAATTTCAACTTTCAAAACACTCTCGTAATGAGGACGTGGCAAAATGTTTGCAAATCGAGAAGTTAGAAGGATTAGGTAAGGCTTTGAGAACTAAGAATATACTGATTTGCTTTATATTCTGTGGGACTTTTGTACCGTTATCCTTATCATTTTAACTGGATAATTGACTGATAAGGTTATTACAATGTTTAAATTGTTTCGCAGATTAATTTCATACCTTGAATTGAAATGTTTAATTTTGCTCTAGCTTAGAGCAATTTAACGTTTAAATTGTTGAATACAATTTTTTTGAAATGCATTTTAGAAACGATTCAAAATATTTAGAAGAGCATTTGTTTACAAATTTTTAAATTCTAATTTAGGAAATTATGCATAAACGTTTGATTTGAAATTCTAACAATTACATACTTGTTTCTATAAACCTTACATGAAGTTAACCTCCCACACACAAAGTCTCGATAAACCTTGCCAGCCTCCTTATAATCCTTATGTGAATTCAACGATTTTTCAAAGCTAGACCCGTAAAAGTAGTTTTAAGTATTTCACACGGGGAATACGCATTAAAATGAAAAAGCTATTAATTAAATAACTGCGATCCGTTCTGAACTATATAAACAAACATTGATCCACCATTCTGATATTAATACAAAATCACGGTCGATAATAAAAATCGAGTTTGACCAGCTGTTTTTAAAATGCGTTATCTGTCGTAGAACAGAACTAAACTCGCTAATCAGCCCTCTGTGTACATAAAGCTGAATTTATTTTATGCAATTGTACATATTAGTTTGGTTTTAATCCAGGATAAATAAAGAAATAGTAGTGGTAATTTAAAGTTGAAATTTAATAAGTCAATATTAATGCTTTTATATCTTTCGTTGAATTAGTAAATGAAAATAATAAATAAGGTACCAATGGTACAATATGTGCACATAATAAATATTTAATATTAGAGTTAAATACAAAAAATAAATAATACGCACGCAAATGCTACATTCATAAAAGTAAAAACTGAGAAAGGCTTAATAAATACATTCTGCAATAATTAAAATAAATAAGTTTAAAATTTAGGTAAATTGAAAGGCGCGCACCTCGCAACAATAGTAAATATACAGTTTGTACAATATAAATAAAAGTGAGTAAAGCATTTCAACTTATAAAATAAATTGAATCTTAGTGAAAATTAAAGGTATCTAGTTAATTGCAAATAAATTTACAATTGAGTAGAGACTAAAATAAATTTTTTTAGTATATTGTAATTCAGATAAGCAAATTATAAATGAAAAAACCAATCCATGTGGATTATAATTTCTTTTCAGCTAGACCCATCTCCGAACTGAAGTTGTTCGAGTCATTACGTAATCAATACGAGGTATAAAATATCGATGCAATGTTGCAACTAACGACGTCACTATACAGGCAATGTTAATTGGCCACGAAGTCTCCAAACGTGTATCAGTCTGCAAGGTAAAGAATTGTATCGACTAAATTTAACTAGTATCAATTGTGAGTAAGGTAGCTGCTGAAGACGTTGATAGTTCGCAGCAAGAGGCAACGCACGGATATCGCTTTAACATCCTTAGAACGCTACAGAGGGCAGCTTCTTATACGACACTGACGAGGAACCGCGGGTCTCCATTAAGAACTTCATTACGCGACGAGAAAATTCAAAAGCGCACACCACACTAGGTCAAACTCTTTGGCCAATAATAGAGATTTAGTAAATTTACTTTCATAAATACTAAAACTTCCCTTTTTGTATTTTTGCTACACACCACCAGATTTCAAAAAAGTATCCCTTGTACTATTCTTAGATGTAATTCATCTCTACTGTCTTCGTTAAGTTAAACAATTTTAATGTCGAAATAGACTTATTTGTTGAATTAATTTTGCCTCCTGCTACATAGCGCCCCTTCGCACATAATTCGCACATAAGGGACACGAAAATGTGATATAGTTATATGTTGATTATGTGTTCTGGAAGATACCATTAACTATTATCTAGTCTTTCGTCTAGATTAGGCAAAAGATAAATAAGAATTAGATGTTAATAGTTCGCCCTGTTATAGAATTATACAATTAAAGTTAGTGTCTTGAATTTGAGGTAGATGGAATAAAGAAGTTATTCAAAATACGGACATTATCTTGTAAACCTTAAATTATTTCATTATTGTAGGTACCACAGGTATATTGGAAAAGTGCGATTAGATGAAAATCCGAACTAACGTTAGTTGCGATTTTATTAGCATTAAATGAAGACACTTAAAATGAACAGTGTTATTGTGTGCCATGGAATTGCTTTAATTTTTGACACTGGGAGATATCTATTTAGAACCTTACGAATTTCATATTGTACGTACCGTTAAACGCAAAGAAATCGCCAGGTTAGTGCAACACTTACCTGTATTTAATATAAAACAAACTAAGTATTACTAACATGCGTATTAGATTTCAAACGACAAACACAGCATGCGGTGTTATGTGTATGTGTGTATATGAAGATATAATTATGTGAAGCATTACGTAATGAGATACAGTTTTGGGCTGTATAAATATCTAAAAAGTTTCGCATTATATTTATTTAAAGACAAAGAATATACATTAATTACTTAGATTCGTAAATGCTCATGGGGATTTTAATTTCTAGCAATGCAATGGCTTTTAATTGGGTCGTTATTGATTGTCCTTAACTAAAACGTTTTGATTTAGTTTATTACAAATACTTGTTTATCTAAATAGCATGAGTCAGTGTTCTTAGTAATTCGGCGCGTCGTCAAAACAAACACTTACTGCGTGCATATGGTATCAGTCTTTAAGCACACAATTCTTACAAATTACCATTTTAAAACTGCAAGTATATAGAATTTTTGCATTTGCTTTCGAATTATAAATTTGAAGTAAGGTCAGTTGGTAGTTACTCGTTTTTAGCTTATAAAAAATGCCTGGAATTATATTCGGACACGACGATTAATTTGCTCTCATTCGCATACATAGTATTATTCCACTTTTTCCTTTTTTTGTACTCGGTAGCAAAGTCCAATCATTTATTATGGTTTGTTTCGTTTACGTACGGTTTACTTCGTGGTACCCTGCCATTGTAACGATGCTTTTTCAACATACTGCGTATTATGTCTGGATGCACTTTTTTCTAAGTTTCTCCTGGTAACTCGGCACTTACTTTATGGCACTTTCCTTGGAATTTCCGTGGGATTTCCTTATGTTTTTCTAAGGATTCTACATTCTTCTTTTTGATTCAACTGAATATTTATGAATATACCCCTTAATCATATCTTCTACTGTGCTGTTACTTATTTTTAACAATTCGGTTAGTAGTGATACAACAGGGCTACGAGACCAAATCGGACATCGACAATCCGAAAGGCACATGACAAGATGGCCGCCAGAGTGTCTGAAGGGGCGTAGCCCTAGGTATTGAAATGGTGTGAAGTCCTAGATGCAGAAATG
>JAHWXV010485118.1:0-14517 GCA_024586415.1 Phrixothrix hirtus | reverse complement strand
CAGATTTCCCCTAGAATTCCAAGATGGCCGCCGTGCTATATCCGCCATTTTGATTCGATCCGCCATTTTTTGCCGCACTCTGTATATTTATTTTGGCGCATCCTATATATTTATTTTGAAGCACACTGTATATAAATTTTTTGGCGCACCCTGTATATATGTTTACCGCAGGCAGGTCATTAAAAATCAATTATGCCGCGGGGGGTCATTAAAAACCGGTTTTCAAGGTTGGAGGAAAAATGCTGGGCCAGAAGCCCCTATCTCCCTCTACTATAAATTAATTTCACAAGAACTAAAGTATAAACGACGCACTGGTTCCAAATACTAATAATATTCGTATGTAGATATTTATGATAAACATTCGGTTTACGTTAGAAATCGGCACGTTAACATTTCATCAAATGTGCAAAAATATTAGTTATAAATTTTGAGTGGGAATTCAAATCCTATTAAAACGGTCTAAAACAATGTATAACATCTTTCAAAGTATGTGTTTTTGTATTAATACACTGCTCTAGCGAATAGACGGAAGTTGCTGATAATACAAAGTGGAAGGAATTATAATACCGTAGCGTAAGGTAAATATTTATATTTTAACAGTGGTTTAAATCTGTTCATGTTTTCGGACTAGTGTCGTGTGTGTGCTCCCTGAGTACAAATAACTTTTCCTCGTTTACTTGATATGCTTTTTACACACCTTCCAATAAATTCGCGCGGAGTTCTTTCCCATTCTATTATTACGACGTGTGTAAGCTTATGAATAGTTTAAGGGACATCAAGCCGTTTCCAAATTCATCTACCATTCACGACTCATAAGTGTTCGATGAGATTCATGTCTGGGATGCCAGCCAATTCATCAGCTAAATCATGAGTTGTTCTAGAAAATGTATAACATTTACCGCGGTATGACCTAGTATCATATTGCATCTAGCTAAAGTCGGCCCCATATCATCAGTAACAGGAGGCACATGTTGCCGCAGAATTAACTGCGTGTAATTTTCAGCATCAGATTGTTTCAATTATTGCTGCTGATTTCGATCCAGCCCTTGACATCAACTCTATCGGCTTCCTAAAACATTCCAGAATTCTAAGGTTCAGAAGAAAATTTGTATAGTGTACTTAGCTATAACAACTTAAACGAAAGCGAGATTCGTCAGTGAAAAGCACACATCTTAATTGCAGAAATTGCGACATGGTTACAGGCAGAACGTAATCTAAATACTTTTGACAGGATCTTAAGTTCTAGTTGACTTCTCACATTCCTAATATTGGTCAACAATTTTTGTGTCGTAAGTCCTTCTGAAGTCATTGGAAAAGGTTCTGAGACGTTAATTTATACCTGCAAAGGCTTGAAAGAACAGTTTAACTTCTTTCACGTTCTTATTCTTGGATGACTTTACTTTGCTATCCACTAGTCTTCCTGAACCAACTCTATGCTCAATGGGTAGTTGGAGGACTGATTTCAAGATCTCTTGCAACGCATCGAAAGAATCGGCATTTTTGTAGAAGAGCGTCTGCACGAGCTACTTGAACTTTATTAGAACGTCTCATTTTGCGTAGTATTTACATTTATTTGTCCAATATACTGAGATTTAAAGCATTACAGAGTTCAGGTACCATTTTGTTCTTGGTTGTCTTTTTGGATTATTAATTCTTAGTTTAAAAAATTAATTATTCAAAGATTAATATCCGCTTAGATAAAAAAATAGCAATTAATTGTTCTTACCACCATTTCTAAAAAGCAGTTAGTTAAATAGTTATAGATCTTTAAAAAATGTCCCCCTGGATGTTTCGAGAAGTAATTTATTTTCAATAAAACAGTCGCACTAAAAATGTTACTAAATAACTGGTTTTTATTATAAAGAAATTATGGTAAGCTTATCACAATTCAAAAATTCAAAAATTTTAAAGCGTATATCAAATCTTTAATTTAATAATCGCCTGGAAACCTCTGATAGTGCTATCAAACTGTTTGCATCATACAATAATCAGAAAAACTGCAGTCTAGCAGTAATTCGTTATTATATGAAACGGTTCAACTCAAAAACAGCGACGGACGGAAAACTTTAATTGCGAATATTTCTAAAACTGAATTTTATGAGAAAATAGTAGGCGTTCTAATTAGTATATGCAAAGAATTATCCGTTGTTATTGTGATATCCTTATATCACTATACATGGTGTCCGTGATTTAAACGCATTACTTTAATAGCAGATACATCTTAATATACGCGACAAAAAACGCTAATAAACTATGTGCCTAAATTGCATAGTTTTCGAAATATTTGCAATTGGAGTTTTCAGCCCAGTCCTGCTTTTCAAGTTGTACCACTGTATTGAACAAGAAATGGCTGGTCGGCTATACAACTTTAGCCACTGAACGAAGCCGAATGAACGCATACGATTTCAGAGCACCATTGATGAATAACCATCCGTCGATTATAATTATAAAAAATACCCGATACGTTAATTACCGTTTAAATTAAAAAGTTTTAGTCTCTTCCTTAAAATTGCCAGTGGCCTGTTGATTCTACAAGTTTGTAATTCCTTTAAAATAAAAACAATGTTAGATACGATTTTTAATATGTATACATTTAAAAGCATTTTTTAACCCTTTAAAGATGGACGTGACGTTTTCGTTACAACTAAATTTAATACAAATTTAAATTTTTTTGCCAAAAGATTAAAAATAATTTAGGCTTTAATACGATAACTTTCACTTTTACAAAATCACTTTAACAGGGCATTAAATTGTTTTTAATGATATTATTAATATTTGCACTCTCTTGTTTTGTGTATAATTGAAATTTTGTGAAAATAGTTAAAAATCTAAATGATAAATGAGTTTCATTAAAATTTTGCGTAATTTACTTTTAGTAAAAACTATGTTTATACAAATTAATGTACTTAAATAAAACTTATGCCAATTTAAGATATTTATCAAATAAGTTTATAATAATTAATGCGTAGATAATTATAATTAACCAGCAATAGTGTTTCACTACATACAAGTAAACTTAGATGATTAAAGAAATACATTCAACAATTTTTTATTAAACCAGCTGGCGACCTTCAATCGAAAAAGTTCTCTAATAGTAAAGGTAACATAATACTGCATCAACAAAAACAGTCACATTTATGTTTTTAAGTACGTTTCATTGTGAATGATATTACAGGTCTGTATCCATGATAGATTCTTACGCGAAAATTTGCGAACACTTTTTTCATGTTAGATTAAGAATTCCAACAGATTTATGCTCACAAAGGGCTTGGATACACGTGTGTTAAATAATGTTTTTTATATCGCGGACACTGATGTCGCATATAAATAAAGTGGAAATTTTAAATTTAGTAACAGCAATAACTAAGTTATTCAATCAAAATTTTGGCAAAATTATCTTCCTCTAGATTATAAAATACTCTTAACAAAAGTTTTATTAAACAGAATTATAATGAATAATCTTGAAAATTACAATGAATATGAAGATATATTATTTAACAATAAAACATTAAATTATAGGCACATCGGTCTGCTATAAGTGAAGTAAAAGAACATTTACTATCTTATTTGAAAGAAAATGACACAAGAAATCCAATGGTGTTCATTAAACTGAATATGGCATCAATAAGAACAATTCTGGGTCATTTATTGCTACTTTTCAGCCAAGAAATCTCCGAGAATTCTGTTAGTCATTTATCTTAGAGAGGGTTTCTTATTATATAGTTGTACGCAAAGATATGTGATTTTAAATAAAATAAGAAAGTGAGCTATGGCCATATTTCGATTAGGCCTACAGGCTTCATTGATTAATTTGATAAATAAAGCGAGTTGTCTATTAATAAATATTCTAGACAGAAACATAGTAAAACTGTATTATTATTTCAATAAAATTGTCTTTCTAAAGGAATATTTTTGATGAAGTTAATTTAAAAGTTTAATCCAGTAATCTTGTTGAAATTAATTTTACAATACCTATAAACGGGTTAAGAGAAAAATTTTAATGGAAATTGCAAAATTGTAACTATGATTAGCCGTAAAATATTAGTATTATACAAAATATTTGAAGAAGCAAAACATCGTAAATTAAAAAGTATATTGCTAGAAATTGATTGATTTTGAAGATAATGGCCCCATTGAACATATCGAAACAATTACAGTTCAGTAGGTTGGTTAATGAACTATATTTAATTTCCAAAGACATTTATTGTCGGAGTTCTATATTAAGTGAATGAATGAATGAGTGAACATCAGACAAATCCTGCTGTAGAAAGTTGATAAAATTTTAGTGCATACCTGATCAACAGAATATTTTACTATCTGAAACATATTAAAAAGCAAACACATTGCATTATAAAACCAATTTCTAAACCTAAACTTTCTTTTTGAGATATTATTACAATGTTCAATATAACAAAACAAAATATCGCACTTCTCTATAAATAGTAACAAATATAATGGAATTTATAAGTTTAGTATCAATTAGAAAATGAACCAATCAATCACTGCACTGAAATGATTTGAAATATTAGAAATTATATAATTTACTTATTCAATTTTACGGTAATTCTATTAATCAATAAAGTAACTTAAATATTTATTCAGATATTTTGTATTCAATTGATAACACCATGTCGACGAATCATCCGTATAGTTTTACAATTTTATTGTTCCTAAAAACATTGCAAAATACAGTTTGTATAATCTGCCTTTTAAATTTTCATTATTTTGACATGTTCATTTGACTTTGATATATTATATTGTTGTTTTTAATTACCCTAATTTCGCTTAAGTTCGCTCTATTTAGTATCCATTTCTTCTCGAACTGTAAACTGAGTAATCGAGATATATTACATTGGATGAAATTTTGTGGCGCCCATTATGGCAATTTTATCTGTTAACAATTAAAGAAACGGTACATCTCACACGTGCAGATAAGCACCGAATAAATCATAAATACTGGTATATTTATATCCTTAATTATGCTGCAGAATATTTGTTATTTAATTCCTGATGTTACACTTCCAATATTGTTTAAAAGTAGATCTCTTTTAAAATTGAACTTATATTTTGTAGCCGTTTACAAAAGGAGTCGCACCTTAGTGCTTAGTATTGCGTTATTTAAAAATTTTTTTTCTTTATTTTCAAACAAATTTAGTTTGTTTTTCATTTCTCAAAATAGAAAAATTCAAATTGATTTATCCAAATGGAACGCCGCCTTCGAAGTTACACATACTTAGTTGATACGTCTTAAAGGAAACATTTCAAACGTCAATGGATGGTTTTAAGACGGTCTGATTTCTGGAGACATCGGCCACTCAGGACGCCGACGACGCGCGTCGTAGTACTTAATCGACTTTCGGTTGAAGTACACTCTGGGCAACCAGGTAAGCTTCAATCAAGGCGCGGTGAATTAAACGCATAGTCAGACAAATAGTTTGTATCACACTACAAGAGTATGTTCAAGGTTTTGGTCCCAAAAGTTGAAACTAGTCATTTAGTTCTTTCAAAATTATTTTATTTATACTGTTTTCTGACAGCTCTATCTTTATTCGGTAAATGCAGATCTAGTTGTATTTTCCTTGTCTTACGTTATTGTAATTATTCATACTTACTTATGTTCGATAATATAATACATTATTTAAAGTTGCCTAATCTTGCGCAATATATTGTAACATTTAACAATAAGCTAAAATTCATTTTTACAGGAGTTGGTATTTCACTTAATATTTGATTAAGTGAACTACTGTTTATGTCACACATAGTAATTATTATACTTAATATTTACATTCTTAATTAATTTATTTAATTTTGCTCCATGCACCATTAATATTTAAGAGTTCTTAAATTATCATTTTTGCGAAATCTTAATTATTTTTTACTTGTTAAAAGAAAAACGCGTAGAACTCTCAATTCTTTTAATGGTAAATTTTTGTTATACGCTTATATTCGCGGCTACCGTTACAGTGTGTGTGTATCGTTAATTTACCTCAAAAACTAAAATTCCTAAAAAGTTAAATTTTATATTTAAGCTTATTACCTTTCTGATATGTCGTTAAAATCTAATGACCGGAAGTGCCACCTTACTCATACGATTTTTAGGCTTTTTTGCGATTTTCTCAAAAACGGCTCTAATGATTTTCAAAATTTACCATATTTCCTGCGCCTGTAATATTATTTTAGGCAAACTAATCGGTTTCTCTGGAAAATTCGTTGCAGCGAATTATTGAGGAAAATCTCATGAGTTAAGTACTGTTTTACGTGTCCTGTTAACTGGATAGGTGAAATAGTACTGTTGCGCGCCAATAGGAGGTAGTACTCCATATTATAAATATGTGTGAAAAGTCTGAGCTTGTTCGGTTGCGTAGCAACTGCTGTACAAGGGTTTACATAAAGTGTTAACTGCATTTGTTTACGAATTTTACGGTACATGCAAAATTAGAACAACGCGTGTGCATTAAATTTTGTTTTAAACTAAAAAAGTGCCACTGAAAAATATAAG
Organism: Phrixothrix hirtus; assembly: GCA_024586415.1. NCBI lineage: Eukaryota > Metazoa > Arthropoda > Insecta > Coleoptera > Phengodidae > Phrixothrix > Phrixothrix hirtus. Next base: position 8,018 of record JAHWXV010485118.1, on the reverse strand, counting down.
ATGATTCAGGAAGCGTTTAGTGGTTGTTCGTTAAGTCGAACACTAGTTTTTAAATAGCATGCCCGGTTCAAAATAAGTAGAAAGGAGTTTAGAGATGAATTAAGATCAGGAAGACCTTAGACGCCCACCACGCCAGAAAACATTGCAGCAATTAAACAATTTGTTCGTGAAGACCGTCGTCAGACTATTAAAGACATTGCCGTTAAATTTGGATTAGGTTATGGAACGTGCCAGTACATTTTATGCGTGAAACTGACAATAATTCGCAGCATCGCCGCAAAGTTCGTACCAAGGCTCTTCATAATTGATCAAAAACAGCAAGAAATTGATACGGGAACTGAGATGAATCGACATGCTTCAAAAGATACTAAAGTTTTGACTAGAACCATAACAGGTGATTAAAGTTGGATTTATGGATACGACCCAGAAACCAAGCAACAGTCATTCCAATGCAATTATCCTAGTTCGTCCAAATGTCGTATCACCAAGTGTAGGAATGTAACGAACGTCAATAACTTCAAATTAAATATAAAATGGGCAAGAGAAAGTTGTGTGTTGTCTCACATTAAATTCTTATATTTGTAATTACCAAATTAATAAATAAATGACGTAGAGAAACTTCATGCAGGAATTTTCGCTTGTTACAGTACAATTAGAATTAATATTCGTTGTTTCTATTCTTCTTTATTTAATTTCTCAAAACTAAAATAGGTTAATTTTAATTTAAAGTAGGCATACTGACTTGAGTTTTCTTGAAAAAGAACGTGGGTTTGCTACATCTGCGCAATATAGCGTAGACAACTCTCGATATGCAGTAATTTCGCTTAATATATTGAAAGTGATATTAAAATCAGCAAGAAAATGTAAATATAAAAGTTAGTTTTAACTTATTCGAAGTAAGTTAGATATTCATATTGTGCAGGGAAAACGGCTGTTCATTTTCAACTCTTAAACTGTTAGAACGTACTTCGCAAGCTCTCCCTAGGTTATAACATTCGAGAGGATAAATTGAATACATAGTCGTCAACTATTATTATGAGTTTATCTTCAGCGCCGGCTCTATTAATTTTTGGAAGATTTCCTTAATTTCGTTCAAGCAACGTCATTATGCGGACAGTTCCGCTCTGGTTGCTTTCGTACAGGTTTTGATGTACTAGGAAACCTGCACTATCTAAACTGAATTTGTTTAGTACCTAGACAACATGCCTTAATTCAAATTTGACCTCAGCTATACTAAGTATCACGTAGTTGATCAATCACGTGCATATTATTTGTTTGTTTGTTGATATATACAACCTTTAAAATCAGGAGCTCAGACTTAATTTTTATGTTATCGAAATTTCTTACAGTATCAATTTATTAGGTTAATATAGTCGTACAGTTTGTTTAATTTCTAAAAGTAAGGTTCAGATGCATGTCTTGTATAGTCATTCCAATTTTAATGTTAGCAATTGGTCAAATAAATTCATGTGCATAACAAAATATACCGGTACAAATATACTTTCTTTAGCATGTTTACTTTTTGTAATATTTATAATCAAACCTTACTGTGTTGAGAATGTATTTATAATTAAATTTTTAAATAATTACCGCCAAATCGTATTACCTACTAGTTATTTGGTGAACGACATTACAAATTAAATTATTATTTATTAATTCTGACTACTTTTAGTTTTCCTAATTTAATTATAGTAAAATGGGACTTCATCACATTTTCACTGTTTCATAAGTACTTAATCTGCATAAGAACGTGCACTAATAAATTGTTGACAATTTAAAGAAGTTTCGAGTGCACAATTTATTGCATATTTGAAACACGTCGAATTTTATATTTTGTAGGTTTAATTATTTATTTTACCTGAACTCTATATTTATGTGGTAATTAAGAATTTTTGACCAATATACTTGTAACAATATTACTGCGCCTTTCTTTCGATTCAGTGTTTTAAATATTAACGTCAATCAAATTCATACGCCTGTAATATATTTATCATTTCTTCCCTGAAAATATATTTGTGACTAAAGTTTATATACCAGGGATCTTAAAGGAATTTCCCGCAGTCCATGAAATTAGTAATTTATGTTAACTACTTCGATTATGGTGATCAGTAATTTACCTAGTAGCACAATAATGAATTACTTATATACAGGGGACGTTAAAAAAACCACCTCTTACAAGTAATTTACTGAGGTTTGTTAATTATATCAATATTTTTGATATTATTTTATTTATCACTGATACCCATTACTATACATGTAGAACTCCCGTTTCGCTTTGGGTAAGAGTATTGATCACTTATTGGTCGCTTCAATATCATCGGCAGCTGTGTTTCGGAATAACGCGGGGTCAACATTATTCCCGATATTTTACTGTATCTAAAAGGCACCATTTATCGATCTTATACACGCCAGATTTCACTGTCTAACTAGGTTGGCCTAATTATACGTATCGTAGACACGTTTTAACACTGTGTGACGTTAACAAGAGAATAAAATAAAATAATTTAGGTAATGACTAATTACTTTATTTGCAAGCTCAAAATCTTATCCTAGAAGCAGACTCAAAAACAATAATACTCAGGGCGCCATCAATAAATGGATAAATAAGTAAATAAATGTGGGTTTGAATCATGGTCCCTTAATTTTAATGCCTTACCTTATATTCGGAAATAAATCTGTAAATTGAATAGTAATTTACACTTCAATAAAAACAAATTAACAGTAATAAGACGTTGGTTTATTTGTAGGATTAATTTAAACTGTTCATTGTAATCATTTAATATTACTACATCAATCGATAATATGGTATACAAACATTTCGTAATACAGCAGCTTATGCAATGCAAAAATTAATTAACTACAAGCTGTCAAATGCGATAAAAATATGTAACTGACTTGATATTGAATTAATTGATAGAACTTTCTGAGTTGTAGATAGTATTTGATCAAATGTATCACCTACCATAGAAGCTTATTTGCTAATAACTGATAGAAACTATGAAAATGAGTCAAATTGGACTTCTATCGGTTTGCAAGCCCTATGTGTAACTATATATAAGTATGCGCATAGCAAAGAAGGGTGCTTGCATATTACCCTAACACAATTTAATTAAGATAAGTATTTAATATCACTCAACTAAACAAAAAGGATTCGATCGTTAACTAATAACCAAGAAATCAAAAACAGTTCATTTACTTACAAATTCAATTTACGTTATAAATACACGTAAATAAATTACAGAAAAAAATATTCCACAATCATTCGGGTGGCATCATGCAATTACTTTCTTCGATGGTAACTCATATTTTAGTTTATGGAATAAATTAATTCACCATAACAATCATCAGTAATTCCTATGAACTTGCAGCCAGATGCTATATCTTTCTTCGAAACGGAGGTGTCCACGTGCATCAACGAATAATGGAAAATTTTTAACCAGAAGGTTATGTGAATACTGTAGTATTCACATGAGTGAATTAAGATTTATTTAATATTAAATGAAATCACTTATAAACATAAAACAAAAAGTAAAACATCAAGCATAAAACAAATAAAAAAGACTGAAAATGATATAAAGTTTTAGAATAATGAAGAACAAAATGGTTGAACATACCTGCATTAATTTTTAGCAAGCTTTTAAAATGTAACTAAATAATCAGGTTTAGAATAAATAACATCCAAAATGTTTCATAAATCCCTCAAATATGTAAATTATATTGTAGTCTATAATTCTGCTTATGGAAATTCAAGACGTTTCCAGCAAAATTAAAATAGAAAACCTGCACATTTTTATTGCGTGCTCACCAACATTTACAATGGAAACATTGTTTTCCTGATGCAACCTTCGGCATTCGTAATTCGTGGAAAGAAAAATGAAAGTCATCTAATAGCATAAAAGTGAAACGACAGAAATGATATACAGGATGCTACATAAATGAATGATTTAAAGCAAAATGAAGTAATTTAAAGTTTGTGAATATAATTGAAAAGAATATATTTTAACGGTTTTGTCAAAAAATCGCTACAACGTAACAATTTCAAGATTTTTGATCCTATACATAGAAGCTAGTATCATAGATGTGTACAGTTGATAGTTGAAAGATGGTAAACGATTGTGATTACGAATGGTGATTATATATTTTATTGATACTTTCTGATTTCTATTTAATAAAATGTTGACAGAAAATAATATTATTTTGGAAAAAGTTAATATTTACACCATATAATTGTATTTTACAAACAACAGATAGTATTATGAATATGTACTTGTACAGTTGAGAAAAGTAGCAGAATATTTTGTTAAATGAAATCTATTTCCATCTTTGTTTTCTTTATTAAAACAGGTAGAAGGTTTACTTTTCGGTTTTAGATGTTACGTTTTACACTGAATATCAATACAAATGTTTCATTTCATTCAATATCTGATAAATATTTTTTAAATGTTTTGTCCATCTCTTATCAGCAATACTATCCATTTCAAAATGATTTATTACGAGTTTTCTTCCTTTGAACGGCGTTTGAGCCCTTTGGACGTCGTGACTTCATCGTCGTCGGAATTGTTCCTTGATATGTAGATGGTATGGCCTAAGTTGGGCTTCCTAGGAAGGGTGGTTAATTTTTCTAAGTTGTTTGCACGAACATTCTTAGAATGTCCGGTAAACAGCTTCATTTAACATAGACACGCCTCAAGGATGATTGCTCCCGTCTTTACGATCTTAGAATAATCTATTACCTGTGGGCGTGGTCTTCGTTTTAGGGGGTGTTGTTGTTTGTTTCGATCGTCTCAGCTCCTTCCTTGATGCTTGGAGTGTGCTACCCTTTGCGGCTTCTGCAAGTGGTATGCCTTTTCTGGTGGCGGCGTTGCTTTTTGGATACCACGGGCACCCACTGTAATTTGCTGTGATCTTCATTGCAGTTAAAATACTGCGGTGGCAGACCGTCTTTTTGTTTCATGCACCTATCGGTGCAATGATTGTTCCCGCACTTTACGCACATGCGTTCCGCGTGGCAGCTTTTTTGTGAGTATCTATACTTCTGTAACCTGTAGCATTGTACAATTCCCGATTTTTTCCGTAGTGATTTGACACTTACTAATAGCTGAAGCACCCCGTTGATGTTATAAATGCGTTTACCGGAATCGCGCCTTCCCAATTCCACGTAGTTTAAGGGCATCGCCTTATCTTTATCGCGGGGCATTCTGTGTATCGAAATGGCCGGTAGCGCTTGTCTTGTCAGATCTTCCAAGATCGCTGTATCAAAATTGATTCTGGTAATCCTCTAATGATTACTTTTAGAGACTTTTCTGTTTTCAGCTGATATTTGTTGAATGGAGTTGAGTTAGTATGCAATTATGCCATTATTCTTTTAAAGTTTACTTCTGCTTCAGTGCGACATTTTTTAGGATATTCAATTTCAGACTTTGGATTGCAAGGTCATTAGCAATGCTTAACCAGTTACCTTGCCTCTGATAGCCATGAGCGGAACTTTCTTTAAAGCCCGTCTTGAAATTGGTTTTGTGCTACTACTAGCTAATTCGTCCATGTCTTTCTCTGGTTCACGATCTGAGAGTACCTTGTACCGGTTTCCCACTTTCAGTTTAAATGCAAGGCTTTCGGGTTCGATTGGTAAGGCAAGTTTTGTCTTCTGCTTTTTGTTCTTCTAGGTGATAAACCAATCTGATTTTTCCATTGGAATGACGCGTCTTTTGTTCGAAGAGTATTCCATCGTATTAGTTGATACCTTAGCGTCACTTGCGGTGTTTATGCTCGGTGCTGCTATTTCTTGAGTTCTATACTTCTTGGCATGACCGTATATAATATACTGTATTTGCTTAATTTGTGTTTTCCGTTGTGTACTTCGCCTCTAAAATCTTCTAGGAGTGATCTAACTAAGATTGTTGCTTCATTATCTCTATCTTCATTGTACAATGCCAAAGCGGCTTGAAGATGTGTTGAATTTTTTCCATTTCCATTTGTAGTATACAGTTGACACGCGTTAACTCAGGTATCACATCCTATTTCATGTACTGCACCCGACCCACCATTACACATGCAGAAGAAGCCTATGCTACAGTACTGAATTTAAAAACTCACAAGACACTAAGAGAGCAACCGTGCACTTCCCCTGCTTAATTCGCTCAATCTGCACCTCCTTCCTCTTATTTCCGGTAGTCTTAAAGCCATTAATTAATGAATATAAATCCTTGAGTCTTTCCTATTTAGGGAAAGAAGTTCGTGTTGTGATGTGCATAATCCTTATCACTAACCTACATCTCTAGACTGGAGTGTCAAAGGAAACTGCAACTTATTAACCTAAAATAACGTCTTCTTAAACGATAAACGCGGATTTTGTCTGTATCATCCGCCGCTATCTAAGAATAACTCCAAGAATGTAATTGAGTTTTATTATAAAACTCGAAACGTGCGAAGTTACTACTCTTCAAATATAATAATAGTATATCTTACTTCCCCTTTATGTATACAGGTATTTATCAAATTAGAGTCCGTTTACTGGTATTATCATCATTATTATTATTTTATATTACATTCTCTTGCTATTCAGCTGATGTTGGTCTTCGTCTAATTTTTGAAAAGATGTTAAAATTATTTCCAGTGAGTCTAACATTTAGCGTCCTTTAATTAAAAGATGTTTTTTGTTTTATTATCAATTGAATTATCAAATTGATTTAATCACTGTATTGTGTTTTACAACGAAGGCAGATATTTTATTCGAAACGTTACGTTACTTGAGTTTACCGGTTAAGACATTTCTTGTTCAATTATTGTGTTAATTTAAAATCTTCTGATAACATTTTAGATTTTAAGTTTTCTTTCAAAGGCTTGTTTTATACTAATACATAATTATTTTTTATTCTAAGAGTCTTTAAGTTCATATTTAGATTTTGGTATTTATTTAGAGCTGTAAGAAAGGGACTATAGAAGACTTTAACCAAGTCTTAAATATTGATTAAATAAATAAAAGTTAATTAGGCCTATAATCTTTGTTCCTCATTACCCAAAATATTTGATTTTAAACAATCATGTATTAGTTATAAATTTTGATAGCGATAACAAGATGGTTAAATTTAGAAAATAGTCCCAATTTTAGTAGTTAAACATTATCAACGCAGCCTTGAAGTTAGCAGGCAATAAATTACAAAGTTGCCACAAGTTCCAGATAATTTACTATTATAGAAATGCCACATGCACTGGACAATGATATTATAAATTAACAGTCAATTATTTGGCCAGGATACGATGTTGGCGCTTAATTAGCGTAAACGGAATAGTGCAAAGTAAAAATTACACATATATGTAATAAATATTATAAATACTTTATATAAACTCATCCAGAAGGCACTGGTTATAATTATTGACCTAAAGTAGGGGAAAGTGGGCAAATATCGACCATCTAAGGTAAACTTCTTATAATAACTTCCCAGTTAAACTTAGAGAGTTAAAATTTTGCAGGAATTGTGGAACAAACCTTGTTTAAAGAAATCGTCTTAAGAAAACGTAAGTGAGTATAAACATTTTTTGTATGAGAAAAAAAACAAAAGATAAAATTTTGGCGGGTAATATCGATCTATCGGCTAAAATCGACCAGACATTTGGCTAATGTCGACCAGGTATTAATACTACTAACAATCAATTTAGAAGACATTTTTATTAAAAAAAAATACAAAAGAAAATAGAATTCAAAATTTTTTTATAACGAAAGAAACAAAATAAAATAGATAAAAAAAATAAAATAACAATTCTGACATTTTTTAAATAAAAAAAATAAACAAAAATAACCAGAAGAATCAAAATTCTAGCAGTTATTACAAATGTAATTCTCAGCTGTCTCAATCTACGTGCAATCAGCGTGAGCCAAGATCCACATGCGCGGCACCTCCACCATAATTCGTTGGCAGTTCCAAAATCTTCACATATCGAACACTTTTCTTCGTCAGTAGTCTTTTTTCTTTCATTTACTATAAATCGCTTAACCTTCTTAACCTGATCCTTCTTTACTT
>JAHWXV010485082.1:0-10016 GCA_024586415.1 Phrixothrix hirtus | reverse complement strand
ATATATATATATATATATATATATATATATATATATATATATATATATATATATATATATATTTATATAATAAGAAGCACTCATGTGATAATATTGTCTGTTAATTTATATGGAAACGAGTATACACGTTTAATCTAGTAATACATTAATTAGTTTGGATAAAGTTAAATTCCTCCCATTACGTTATAAAGTTGAGATAAACAAGTTGCCCAACTATAGGAATATTATAATACAGAAAATTTCTATCTCTAGATTCTATATTAATCTAAGAATATCTGGACGTAGTTATGAACCATCTAGTATATAAAGGAAAAATATCTTTAATTCAATATAGTTAAATAATTCAGGTGTGGTTGGGATACTATTAATTGAGTTATTTTATATTAATCTAGTTTTAATTTTTACAATAACTTAATTTTATCAATATGAAAACTTATGAAATATCTTGCAAGAGTCTGTATATTACGTAAAAATATCCTTATATTGCTTTTATAAAAACGGTTGACATTTATAAAGCGTTTTATTACCAGTTATTATAAAGTAAATGTAATATTTTCAGCACAAGATCTGTTAGATTTTTCCGTTGACATTTTCATGTAAATAGCATACTCAAAAACTTAGGCGATATTCCGTTTCTTCAAACATTTATGTTTCCGAAGTTGCGAAACATCTACACTCATAAAGATTACAAGGAATCTTCAGAAGTACCCATGATACTTTAGTAAGATTCTCCCAGAAGGTTTAAATTAAAAACTTTGTTGCTTATCATAAAGGATAAATGATCTGTACCTTGTTGTAACGACACATAGTAAAAGCCTGAAGTTTAAAAGATCAGAACATAATCTTATAAATATTTATTATAATTTGGTTAAAATATCTGTAACCTTTATAACCACAAAACAACGATTGTGGTAAATTTTTCAAACATTGACTATAAAAAGTATATTAGTAATTAATAAATGTATATCGCCTTACATAACTATTACATTGTACTTGAAACTATATTTAAAAGTTGTAATATTGGTAATGATGCGCGTACTTTGATGGTATATAATTTAAAAGTAATCTTGCATTATACTCTAGACCTAAACGGTCGAGACATCGATTTCTAGAATTTTTTGGTAAATCCAGCTTGGCAAATATCCTTCATTTGCGACTTTCCTTGCCTAATGTTATAAATTTTCCTAATGAAATATTTCTAAAAGTTCTAAATGTGACAAAATCAATAATATTTCTTGCTAACCATTTCCACGTTGTTCTCGTTTAATGCCTTCTTGTCAAATATAGCCAATAACTAATTTTTTAATTATTATGAAGTTTTTAGATGAATTATAACCATCTGGGTTAAACCCTTTTAGTAATAAATTCTATTATCGACGAATACATGCATGTCCGATATAAGTACCTGAAATTCCAATTTCGAGTATTACATGGCCAATTATAATTCTTATTCAAATCTTCTACATTTACTTGAAATATTATAACACTAAGAACGTTTTCAAAGTATTTTACGTATTAAAATTTGTTGTAATAACAAATTGATGAGATATGACGAATATATTAATTTATCAAATTTTCAAATTATGTTGAATATTAAGAATTATTACCTTTGAAAAAATCAATCTGCCATAATTTAAATAGCAAGGTCTACTTTTACAACCCGTTAGTTCCATAAAATATTGTATAATGTTGACTTCAGTCAAACTTTTTGAAGTCTAGATTTTAGTAGAAATACATGTTACAGGTCGCCCGAACTTAAAAAGGTGTTTCTTATATTGGTCTCTGTATGTGTGTGGTTATTCGCCTGTATGCACGTGCGAGCGTGTGCGAGTGCGGTCGCGCAAACATGCGTTTGCGATCGTGTGCATGCGTAAGCATGTTCCCGTGCGTGCGTGAGTATAGGGACGTGCGTGTGCGTTTGTAAATGTACGCGTGCGTGTGTGTGCAAAGGTGGGCGCGTGCGTGTGTATTTACAAGTGTGACTGCATGTGCACGCGGGAGTTTAAGCGCGTTTGAGGGTGTAAATGCGCGTGCGTATGCGTGCGCGCACCCGTACGCGTGCGCGTGCGTTTTCATGTCCGTATGAGTGTACCTGTTGATATGATTGTGCGTGTGCGTGATTGTGTACGTGTAGTGACGAATGCGTGTGCACGTGGTAGTGCAAGTGCGTTTGCAAGTGCGTGTGTGAGTAAGTGTTCATGTGCATGTTCGCGTGCGTAAGTTGTTGCGTTTGCATCCGCAAGAGTATGAACGTGTGCGTGTGCGTTTATGTGTGCGTATGCGTTTGCGTGCGCGTGTGCGAGTTCCTGTGCATGCGCGCGTGCGCGTGCACGTGAGGGTGCGCGTCGCGTGCTAGTGCACGTGCCTGTGCGTGTGTGTGTGCTTGGACGTGTGCGTGTGCGTGTGCGTGTTCGTGTGCGTGTACGTGTGCATTTACGTGTATGTATGCGTGTGCGTATGCGTGTATGTGTGCGTGTTCGTGTGTGTATGCATGTGAAAGCTCGTTCGTATTCGTGTGCGTATGAGTGTTTTCGTGTGTTTGCATTTGCATGTGCATATGCTTGTGCGTGAGTTTGCGTCTGTGTGAGGGCGTGCGTCTGTAGGGGTGTATATGCGTGTGTAAGTACGTGCTTGTGTGCATACGTAAGCGTTCGTGAGCGTAGCCGTTTTCATGTACTTTTATGTGTGCGTTCGTTTATGTGTACGTGAGTGTGTGTGTAAATCTAGGTGTGACTGTAAGTGTGAGCATGAGTGTGGGTGCGAATATGGGTATGAGTTTGAGTGGCCATAGCGGCGGTAGTGAGGTGGAGTGTAATTACGAGTAGGAGTGTGAGTACAAGCGCAAGCATGTATGCACGTACGTGATCGTAGTAACCTGGGCGCGGGCGTGCTTGCGCTGGCACATACGTGGGAGCGAATTGCGATTTTTTCGAAAACGGTTCAAACGATTTATTTGAAGCGTGCCACTTTTCTTAGACCTATGCTAGTCTTTTACGTACACTAATTAGTTAATCTGAAAAAATTTATTGAAGCATGTTGTCGAGGAATACTTCTGGAATTAGACAGAGATTTGCATGTCCAGTTAATTGGATGAGTAATAGTTGCCGTTATCAGACTTAAAATAAATATAGGTTAATGATTTAATGATTTGTGGAATCATTTATGTGTATAATTATTTTTTGTCTTCATCTGTTAATTATTTTTGGTCGAATTAAATTAAAGTTTATTCATTAAGCCTTATTATGCGTATAGAGAAAAGTATAAATTAATGAACTATTTATGCTTTTAAATTAATTTAAAAGTTTACAGTGTAGGTGACTAACGTTAGTAACCTCAAATTAAATTTAGACTGGATGAGAGAAGGCCGTGTAATGTTTTTCACTGAATTTTCGATATCTAGTTTCTTCCTACTTGAAAGTTGGTGGTTCATATTACCGCGTAGGCTTACACAAGAAGGCGGATTTAAATATAACAGAAGTAGCCGTTTGAAGTGGTAACTTTACATTTTTCTTTATATACGTTTATCAGGACTTTGTTAATACACTTTTTTGATTCTTTGGTCATTATTTATAAAACTTGCTTTGACTTCATTTAATTAATTAATTAATAATATAGTTTCGGTATTTAGGCTTCCTATTTACGACCTCATAGTAATTCAAGCATTCTTTGTAAAGTATTACTTTCAGTTTTTGGTGTATTGTATTATAGAGAGCTTCTTGCTATTGCATGGTGTTTAGGCAACATGTTCTATAAAATTTAATGTTTGGGCTGATTTGTTGCTTGAAATATAAATTCGTCAGAGTATATCGATTTTGATGCTTGAAGTTTAGTAGATGGTAAATTAACATAGGTAAAATTTAATTCGTGTTCTACTCTTATCATATTAAATTACAGCATATATTCAATTCTGAATATGCGTCTACTATAATTTGTATACATTTTCTATAATTTTGAAATACATTTGGTAATCTTAAAATTTAAGGGAGCATGTTTGAATTACTTAATATTTATTTGCTATTTTTGTTTGTAATGAGATATCATCGAATAGGACTGTTCATAACTGGCATGTATAAAATTTAGTTACCTATTTTGATTGTTCCTGGTATTACTCTTACTGTTAATGAATTTCCTGCGCAATTTTATTGTATTTGCAGTAAATGGTTGATGTTAGTATTTTGTGTTAATTTTATTGGCGAAACAAAACAACTTCTTAGTAGGGACTTTATTTATGAACATTTGCTTAAATGAATGCTGATTTCTAATTACGGTATTCTATTCCTTTATTTATTTATAACACTTTACAGCTGTAGCTAGTTATACCGAATTTGTACCATTCCGTGTTAATAGTGCAAAACTTGTTATAAGTCATCAATTATTAATTGGGGATAATATAATACTCTTTGTTGTTTACAAGACTAATATTGTTTTTCACATTGTAGAGTTCTAATGTCGGACGAAACCAACACTGCAATATGAAATTGTTTTAATTTTCAGAGCTTATTAACTCTAAATCTGCTTAGTCGCAATGGAAATGGAAACACGTTGTTTACTTGAATTGTCTGCGAAACGAAACTTACGGAAATGAGAAAAACGTTACCCAAAGATAAAAGCTCAACATAAGTTTACCTGTAATTTTAAAACTGCTAATTATTCACCGAATAAAGGACAACGGAATTAAATGCTCATTTAAGGAGATTTGCGTTATAGAAATCTAAATTAAGTATTTACCCGTACAACGTACAATAGGTTTTGTCAAACTTAATAAAAAAAAGGTAAATTCATTAAGACTACCTTAAATAAGAATAGCTCAGGTAAATTATATAAATGAAATAGATTCATAGAAGTGTAAGGTATGCTTCTACTAATTCGATCAGAAATCATAAAAGATCAAAATAAGGCAATTACAAGAGATAATTCGGTTAAAACCAAAAATTTACATTTTTGCCGAAATCAAAATATAGAGCGAATTTTTCTAAAGGTTTTTATTTCTATACATTTTTTTATAAAATTTCAAATAACAGAGTTTATAGCGTTTATAGGTATTTAAAGCCGTGCAACTTTAAATTTGTCGATGATATTCTGTCTCCTTTATATTTGTCCAAAACGAGTCCAATATGCAAATTATAATTAGTACCTGTAAAATATCATAAATCATTTGAAATTTGAATGTAATTGTTAAGATTTACCAGTCTAGAAACCATGAATAATTTTTTACAGTATTACCGTGGCAGAGAGTTGTTTCAGGGTGAATATTTTGAAAGACAGTATTTATTGAAAACTAAAATTTGATTTACTAAATTGCATAATTTATCAGTGCTACCCTATACCATGATTTACAGTTGCATGTTTATATCCTAATCGTCCCATATTATTATATCCACGCCACATCTCCGTATAAATAACATTTCCTGGGAATAGTAATTAAAATTTTTATATTATTAAATAGAATTTAAACAAAATATAATTACCTTGTCCAACATTCTCTAAAATTATACCTTCGAGTGTTCTTGCATCAATAAGTATAGATAGGATTAATGTAAAAGGTAGATAAATAAATTGTAACTATACAGGGTGTTGCTTTTAAGTGCTGTTCTTTGATTGTGAACTAATCAGTGTTTTATAAATATCTTGATAGAGGAAATGTAAATAAGGTTTAGGTGATAAGATTTAAAATTTGCTAGCATATAAGGAGTGCTCCAAATCTGTGTAACCTAAAGAAGCATAATTCTTTAAATACAACACCCCGTATTCTTGTGATGTAATTTATACCCCTATGTAATCTGTATCCAAATTAAATTATTTTTAAAATACAATAAAGGGGTGCTAAGTTATGAATTTTATTATAGTTTCTTAGCTAATATCTAGCGTCCATTTAATGTGTAATAATGCTGTCAAATTTTAGTTCCTTCTTTTAAAATATACTAAATTTTAAATGTTTTATACAGGGTGCTCTAAATTATATTTTAAACAATTAACATATTCCGTTCCAATTTTCGCGAATTTTCTAAATGGAGAGATGATTTTTCAGAGCATCGTCCTTATCACGTCTTTGGTAGTCACACTAAATACGAAACAATACTTTTCTAAAGGGTCAAAAGAAGACGAGTGGTTTATGCCAAATAAATGGAAAGGTATGGATTTTTAAATAATCTTTTGTACCACGTATTCAGATTTATTCAGAATTTGTACAGAGATGTTTAATATGACAAACATAGCTGCGGAAATATACAATTCCCTAGTTGCAAAGTTTGTGAGAGGTAAAAAAGAACCAATTTTGCTGTAAAAAGAAGTTGTGAAATAAGATGTTAGCCTACAACAAAAAAAAACGATGTATTTCTTTAGCACATAAAAAAATGACAAATGGAGAAGTTCAGATAGTCAAATAAAGGAATTCATAAAAAAATTGAAAAATAGCAGAGAAAACAAACATTACGAAAAAATTGTTTCTTAAGAAATTAAAAGCCAAATCCAGTTATGGTGCTGACAGTGATTGTGGTAAAATATTAAATAAAGCTTCTCTGGATATTGAAAAATTTAATGAAAAACAAGATGTATCACTAAGGTGAAACCACGCCTCATCAGTAAAAAAAGCACGGCCAAGATCTGAAATTCCATGATTGTCAACAAGTGATCGAAACAGGTACAGTACACTACGCACATTTTTGTCTCACTCCTTTAGTTTCTGAACACTATGAACATGATAGGCCTGAATGTGTTAATGCTTCATCACTGTCTGAACACTTCCATACGAAATCTGAGAGTACACTGATTGTCCCGTTAAGCATGTTGAAGGCGAACGCTCTATCAGATTCTTAATCTCAGCTGGTTTAGTATCAGTCAAAGTGGTCGGTCTACAACTGATGCGATATTTCCTATGAAATTTGTCTACAATACATGCATAGGAACGACCAAAAATAACGTTCAAGAATAAAAATTCATTACTCTTGGAAAAACAACATGTTTACCAAGCATCAAACAATAATACTATAGAGGTCATGTGACCAATTCAGATCACAATGGCGACTAGGTTAGTTGCAGTTTATACCTGTAGTTCTATCTTGCTGTAGCCAATATTTTGAACTTCTCTGTATAATTTCATAAAATTTCAATTTTGTAATTCAACAAAAAATTAATATTCACCTATCTAGACCGACAAAGTGACACAAAGAGCAGGTAAAAGGTATAATATGCGGATTGATAGAATCGAAAATGGAGCCGCAGACCGTAGAATAATTCAGGAAAAAATCGACTAACCTATAGTATTATTAGGAGTACTTTGAACCTGAATCAAATCGGTAATCAACTTAGTGGGCGCTTCCTAATGGCCTTAATCCCGTTAAAGTTAAGAAATCTTGAGCTATAGGAAAAAAGATGGTAGCACATTTCTCTTCAAATCTGGGCCAATTGAAACCATATTGCTTGAAAATGCACGGCTACTGCAGCACGTAGTTTTCAACAGGTCCTAGAAATGAAGTTATCATTCACCCCGACAATGCTTTAAGCTATACACCGCGTTAAACAAGGCAATTTCTGAAGATTTCTGAAGTTAAATTAATGAAAGCTCCGATCTGACACCGTGTGACTTCTTTTTGTTTCCTAAATTAAAGGACAAAGATTCTCAAGTCCAAAAGAATCCGTAGAAGGTTTTAAAAAGCTCGTTTCTGATGTAACTCAAAAACAGTGGAATTTTTGTTTAATATGTCTATTCTTATATCATTTTGAATGACAATTTAATATGTACTTAGGTTAATGTATTTGCTTTTTTAGTAATTTTGTGTTTGACCCATTTTGTGTATTCTCAGACTTCAAAAGTACCCTTCAAAATGATGGAATCTACAAACTTTATTAATTTGTTTATTGCAAAATTAATTATCTAACTTGATTTTTTCCTTTACTACCAGACATAATTTTGTTTATATTTAAAAAAAATCATAACTAGCATAGTACCATTTAAAAATCAAAAGTTACTAGGAATTACAGGGAATTGGCTAATTAAATCGAAAAATTACCAAAAATAGAAATCATCGAAAAAATGTTCTAATATACCTCACATGAGTTTGTACAGGACTAATTCTGTTTCACCATGGATTCAATTGTCACGTTATTTTTTACTAACTCTGTATATCCCAATCGCCCCAAATTATTATACCTACACCACATATCCGTATAAATAGTACTTCCTGGGAATAATAATTACAATTTTTATATTATAAATTAGATATGACAAATTATAACTATCCTGTTCAACATTCTGTAAAATTACGACTTCAAGTGTTCTTGCATCTAACATAGGTCGGCTTAATGAAATAGGTATATAAATAAATAGCAACTATGTATGCATGTGTATTGTGTAAACTTATATAAGGTTTAATAAATATAATTAGTAATAGAAAAATTGATGTTAGCATAGTACACCTGTTCCTACGTACTTTATATACTCTGTTCGGTATTATGGGAGTCAAAAAGTAATAAGGATTTTAAACATAATATTCAGTTTTGTATGATTAATTAAATCAATTAATTCGATTTTTATGTTATAGTTTTATAAATCAAAACTAATATTTTATCGCCCCACGTTTGTTTAAAATGCAAAAAGGTTTTCTTTATGAAAGTGGTTAATCCTCTTGGGTTATAAAATCCCAGGTACTTGAACTTTGGTATGGTGGGATAGGGTACAGCCATATTTCATATAAAATTTTTGTTTGTCACCGAAGTGTGTATTTTTTAAATATGGAATGGATTCAAAGCCTTTCATAATTTTATAGCCCGAAAATGTAAAACACCCTTAATTGTTTTAGATGGTTAGAACTTCGGAAATAGCACAGTAAAGTGTCCTACTTCAAAACCGGAAGGATATATTGTTATTATGGTATACTCACTATTTAACTATTCCTCGTACGCTACTGGGCAGGTGCTTTAAACACGTTGAGTTAGACTCACACCTAAAAATGTTTTACTTACTTAGGTCTAACGCTTTCCTGTAAGGAACTATTATGTACTACTACTAAAATTATTTATGACGGTGAAATAATAAGATCGTCTGCTTTAAATAAATCGCTTATAATGAAAACAACAAAATTAGTACAGACAATACAAAAGCATTTGAACTATAAATTACTTAATTAATGAAATTTCAAATTAGGGCTCCTGGATTTGATTTCTAAAGACTATCTTACTTAGTAATAACAAAGTACTGGCTTTTTCTAATGGTGGCCTCAGTTTACGGTAATTATCTAAATTAAATATGTAATTTCGGTTCGTTAATTAAACTTCACACAACAAGGACAAATTGGCTAACTGCTACTTGATTGAAGTACTTCTCCCAGCGATTTATTACTACGTTACGAGACAGAGATTGATTTCCGAATTCCTCAGTCACTTATAGAGTGGAAGGAAATTTTCAAAAAATATTTCACTTACTTGTACTTGAGTTGAATTATGTGACTTTTGATAGTAGGCCCCAATGCCTACAGTGCTCCATGAATAAAGCGTACATGATAGTACTTTCACAGACGCTCTACAGCCCTATGGCCAAACCTTGAACGGAGATAACGAAAATTCGACTCAATTTTCCAAATTCGCATACAACGTCAACCTGGCTAATTCACCACGATTCAGGCATTCAATAGTCGTTAAAGGTAACTAGTTCGTTGTTTTCATGGACTTGCTATTGCGTGATGTCGCTCGAGAGGTCTGATCTCAACTGCGTGTTTGTTGCAGTTTCAGCATGAGATTTCCGGGAAAAGGGGTATCGGTGGTTAACATTTATTTTTAGAAGCATAAACATTCCCAAGGAAAAACTAATGTTGTAAATTGTTTTAAAAGCATAAACTGGGAGTTTCTTAATGTTAATAATTATGACTAATTGCTACCAAGCTGTAAAATCCTTGTTTATAATTTTAATTACGAAATTAGTATTGGTAGTTTACCCATTAGATTTTGTTATTAAATCACTGGCAGAATAATTTTCAAATAGTCTATATATATATATATATATATATATATATATATATATA
>JAHWXV010485077.1:0-11244 GCA_024586415.1 Phrixothrix hirtus | reverse complement strand
TACTAATGATAGTGTTAAGAAACTGCCTTATTTGAAAATGTAAAAAAAATAAAGATTATTAATTCAGTTATTGACATTTTTCATTTTTATTACTAAATTAGTACATATTATAAGTTCAAGCAATATTCAGTTTGAAGAGTAGTCTTTCACAAAAAGAACGAGAAACCATAATTTATTTAACAAATATTATACAAAAAAATTTAATTTGTTTCAAGTGGCTCCTTTTCCGTATATTTTGTAAAATTTTCTGGAAGATAGCGTGATAACTTAGGCCAAACGGCACATGTGTATATTCAAACTGTCTTGATTCTATGTTAAAAGCGTATTTCCCGTTTTTCCTTGCTACTTCAGTTTGATGATATTTGGAAGCGATATCTAACTTTGAAAAGTGGATTTGTTCACCACGTCTACAATATTAAGATATGGCTGTATAATTGACGCCATCTAAATTGCAATAGCTAATAGTTACGAATTATTTCACTTTCCCAGAGACATTTCACGAATTATGGAGAGATTTTTATTATCTAATTACTTTGTCTTTCAATTACTTAGTTATTGTCCTTGTTCTTATTTGTGCACGTGTGGTTATCGATAATTTTTGATCAATATCGGATTTTCGTCATTTAGTTTTACTTAATATTCATTCTTATTAGTGAATCTAAATAAATGTAATAGCTAAGTTTTCTCTTCATCTTGTAGCTGAACGTTATAAACGTTTTCTGAGGCGGATTCGTGATGTTTATTTGGGACAGTGTTTCAACTTGTGAGTGTTCGCCTATTTTTATTTTCTAATCTTTTTTTAAGAATCCACCATTGTTGTAAGTATTGAACTATTCTCTTTCTTAGTCCTACACGTAGTATTTGTAATCCATTTTGATGTCTTTGCGGATATTGTGATTTTGTCCTTCCTTTGACGGCTTAACCGAATTGGTAGATAAATAATGGTGTTGCTAGTTATCGGTTATTTATGTTCATGTCTACCAATTAGACCGTCATATGAAGTGTTATAATTAGAAATGAAAAATGTATGATGAGTAGGTGATTTGTAAATCGGTACTACAGTAATATTTCCAATTAATTAATATTTTATTGTTCTATGTTCCATGTATCGAAACTCATTTGTTTGTATAAGAGATTTATATTAACGCTATACTGGAGAAGATTTTGCTAAGCTACTAGATGATTCTGTGTTAATTAGATACTTCAAAGCTTGAGTTTCGGTAGAATTACATAACTTAGGTTGAGCAATTATTATTGAAATTAAATGGAACTGTTTTCAAATCTTGCTGAAAATCGGGGAGCATCGAATATTTTCTTAGTTATCAATATTTGCTTGCTTGGATTCTATTGTTCGATATATTTTTTTAGGATAAATTAAATTCGTTTATTACGTATATTATTTTGTTCCTTATTAAAATAAATTTTATTGACGATCTTTTAGGAAATATGTTCGAAATGTTAGGCTTTATGCTACAGTAGTGCAAAATTAGGAAATCGGCAATCAATAACCGTGTACGATATTTATTTTGTTTAAATATGATCTTTTCCTTATTACGGTTAAAATTGTACTAATTGTGTAATTTTATGGTATTAATTATTGTAGTGATGAGAGTAATTCGTTTTACTTCAAGAGTTAGTTGTAAAGAAGAGCTTTGTTACTCATGGCAACCTCATTTCAGGATAAACTGTAATAATCCGCATTTTCAGCAAAAAATAGCTCTAACACAAATGACTGCGTTTAGGAAAGGCATTTCTTCTTAAATGATATTATTTAATTATGGCAAATAATTGTTATGAGTATATTAAAGTGAGACGAGTAAGTCAGTTGTTGTACTTTATTGTTACTACAAAGAAATTACACATATAAACACGTAAAATTATATCTCTATCCCTAAATAATTTCGTTAATTGTATTTATGTATATACAATATATATATATATATATATATATATATATATATATATATATAATTTGATTTATTAGGTGCTGTTCATGTTTCATTTAGATTAAAGTCAACTCAAAATCTATAATTACTGTAATATTACCGAATAATCAAAAGTTTGATGAAAAAATTAATGGACCGAATTAACAGCAATCTGGATAAATTCCATGTTGTATTTTAATCATTAAACACTAAAGGGAACAATAAACATCAGTATTAGCTTAATATTTGTATTATTAATATATTAAAGCTTAATTGTAAAGTTGTGTTTTAATTATATAAATTAATTTAGAGTAGGCCTTCTACAAATTATTTTATCGTACCTTTGGAACTATTTTTTTTTAAATAGCAAGAAAGATTTATATGCAAGATTTAGAATCGTCAAAAATGTGAACTACTTCTTCAGTTATGCATTTCTAGCCTCAAAATCTGTGGTCGTCAAGAATATTATTGGCCCATCACGTAATGTATTATTGAGTGTTGTTGACGAGCGTTCTCCCACGGTGAGTTTATAATTCGAACAGGTGATTAATACTATTATTTAATTAATATCTTAGTAAGAATTTTAAAAAAAATTAAAACGTATACTGCTTAAGAGTGGTGATATCTAACTATTTTCCGAAGGAGAGTTCGAAAAATGCAAATAAAAAGATCATCTACATGTTGCCCTGGAATAAATTAGCGTTAATAGCTCAAGATAATTGTTCCTTTAATTTTTTAATATAAAAATAGTGGGTGACTAAATCCAGCAAGGGAAGTTGAACGGTTAGAAAATCTCGGTATCTAATTAAAATTAGGTAATAAAACACTAGCTCGAATTATCCAATCCTACTGAGGGAATAAATTAGAAAACTTTGCGAGGGATGTTCGTGCAAGAGAATATCAAAGTTGCAACAGATATACGAGGATTACTATTTGTGTTGTGAGCCTAATAATAAAGGAACAGTAACTTGTCATTGAAAATTGATTTATTGTTTTTCAAAATATTCTCCCTTAAGGACTATACACTTTTGCATTATTTCGAACCAATTGTCAAAACATTTTTGCCATTCTGTTTGAGAAATCTCTAAAACATAATTTTTGAACGCATCGGTGGTTTATTATCCCGACGAAATGTCCACGCAATTTATTCTTAACTTTCGGGAACAAAAAGAAGTCATTGGGTGCCAAATCAGGACTGTACGGCGGATGATCCATTAATTTGATTTTTTTAATGTTAAAAATGATCCTATGGCGCTTATTTGTTTTCCTTATTTACCTGAAGACCTTCGGCAAACAAATGGTGGTGTACCATTCGGAAGTGAGCGTTTTACATTCGTGTAAAAGCACTGTTGCTACATGACCAATTTTTCCGAAAAACAGGCGACCATTTGCTTCGAGAGCGAACAACTTTTGTTGGGTTTGGTTCATCTTGAAACACCCATATAGTCGACTGCTGTCTAGTTTCCAGAACCATACGCATTTATCTATGGTATTATATACGTCTTTTGAAGCACCGCCATTGTATTTCGTAGGCATTTGCTTGCACCAATCAACACGGGCATCTTTTTCAGATGTTTTCAAATTATCTGGGATCCAATATTTTATACATGCCAGTCGAACTAATGTATAAGTCTGCCTCATCCCACAGTATGTCAGATGACGGTATTGTATTATCAGTTTTGCACAGCATCAATGTTTTTTGTCACAACAACTGATTTTGGACGACCTACACGACTTTCGTCGGTGAGAGAACAGCGGTCACAACTAAACTCGTTATACCAGCGTTTTGCAGTGGTAAAAGATGTTGCTTCATCGCTAAAAGTGGAAGTAAGTTGATCGATGTACCCTTATCTAAATAACTCACGTCGAAAGTCGTAATAAATCATTGCAAGAAAATTTGCTCGAGTTAATTGCATTGTTACGCTAAGGTACAATTTTCAATCCACTATAAACACCACTAATCACGCTCAAATGTCTAAATTTTCTGAATAGAGTTACGTTCAAAAATGTCAAACTTTGCATTACAAATGTTAGATGGCGTCTTAAACACGCAGTGTTACCAAGGATCTCAATATAAATAGTGCCCCTCGTAAATTCGTGAAAGAATTATGTTCATTATACATTGTGGGAAGCTAATATTTGAACTACTATAAAGTTTTCAATATAGTAATGGAATGTTCCAAGGCAACCATACAAAATTGATAGGTCACTCGTTTAACAACTTACCAGAGAATTTGTTAACCATCATTTATTGACACGATATAAAATTGCTCTTATCCAACAACACTTTTTAAAATCACTTAAAGGTCATAACTAGATATTTATATTAAAACATTCAAGAACAGGAAATAAGGTGTATCGTACCAAGTACACTATACAATTACAAAACTGCTAGATTATCAAATCATAACGATAACAATCTGCTTGAGTTGCCCATCGGAAACATATGAAGCTTAGATAAAATATTCTAACAATACAACTAATGGGTTTTGTGCTTTACATGAATATTTTGAAAAAATGAACACAACTATTAAAACAATAAACTTGGAAAATTGATTGACACGTGAAATATCCAATCGTGCTGCTATAAATCATTATTTCCTTGATTTTATGATTTTAAAATTTTCTAAAAGTTATTTGTGTCAGTGCTTCAGAAAATGCCCTTTTGCAAATGCGAATAAAGTTGCAGACCAAATTGTAGGCAAAGCCTGCAACGAAAGGGTACTTACAAAAGTATTTTCTGGACATTTGATACACGAAATTTTTTGTGCCTAGATCAACATAGTAAGCAAAAGATGCCATTTAAATATCTTCAGTAGTTTGCAGTTTTAATTGTTTAATTATTCTGTTGCGGTGTTTAAGTTCAAATTTAGGTTTTTGGTATTTATATATCAAAACGTAACTTAGAATTTAAACACCCCAACAGAGTATTTATTATTAATTAATAGCTAAATAAGTTGTTACAAAAAACTAAAGATCTCAATTGTTGTCAAAGGCTTAAGTTCACTCAATAACTAAACAAGAATGCAAAATTTTGGAGAAAATATCTATCTTCATTATTAAGTAAAATGAAGTGGTTAAAATCATTAAATTAATGTGATAATTTTATTGAATTGTCAAATTGATTTAACTACTTCATTGTGCTTGTTAGGGAAGATGGATATTTTTTCCGAAATTTTACGTTTGAGTTTATTGGTTCAGGCCTTCTCCTTAAGTTATTGAGCAAATTTTAAGCCTTTGGCAGCGTTTCAGATTTTTGTTTTTTTTGAGAAAGCTTATGCTAAGCAATAATTCTTTTTATTTTATCAACGTTTAATATACAGTGTGTCCCCGGATGGACTGAAGCAGAGAGAAAAAACTTTTATTTGTAACTTGACGCAAAAATGCCATTCTTTATAAAATTTTTTGTTTACCTCGAAACTACCAATTCTGAAACAAAAATCTAATTATCCTAGCAGCGGAAAAAATTACAAAAACACAAAATTTTAAGCAAAAGGGTTTCTAAGTTCCATGTTTTTGATTAAATCAGATTATCCTGTTATCTTCCATGGCAACCTATTAAATAAACCAAGTTACGTGTTATTTGTCAATGTCATTACGTATTTATGAATGTCGTTACGTATTTGTTTATCTTTACTGATACTATTAAGAAATTCTAACTTTAGAACAAAGAGTTTATTTCTTAAACAGCGTGTTTTTAATACTAATTTGGATAACAATATCGAAATTTTAGAACAAGGAATCACGGAAGCAGTAAATTCTGTCACTGAAGACATGATCCACAATGTTTATAAAGAATTTGTATGTAGAGATGAAAAGTGTGTAGAGGTTGAGGATACTACGTTAAATAAAATAAAATATTCCTCTTTAGTTCATGTGTTTTTAAAATTTTCTCAGCTGCTAAAAAGAATATTTAGATTTTTGTTTCAGAATTGGTGGTTTTGAGGCAAGCAAAAAATTTTATAAAGAATGACATTTTTGCGTCAAGTTACAAATAAAAGTTTTTTCCCTCTTGTTCAGCCCATTCGGGAACACAATGTATACTTAGATTTTAGTATATAATAGATACCAGATACCATAGATATCTGCTTGTTACGTGGTTGCTTCGCAATAATAAATTTAGTACCCAATAGAATATAATGTTAAGATTTTCTGACCAAGACCGTAAAATGATTAATTTCCGTCCGCAATAACCATCAGAAAATTATAGTTTTCGCATAAAGGAACAACTAATTTGTTTCTGTTTAGCAAATATTCAATAACAAATGGCATTTAAAAATAGAAAAACGTCCTTTAAACTTATGATATCTTGAATTATGTCGCGTACGCCAATATTTCATTTATTTCCTGTAGTGCAACACTCTACCATTTGTTAAAACGTAAATGTGAAAATTTGAAGGTAATCTTCTTAAGTTTGCCTTTGATTTATCAAAACTGAGTTTATTAGGTAAAATACAAATGTACCAATTTCTGTATAAATTAAAAACAATTTCCAGGCGTGTTCATTCACTTTGGGGTAGACAGAAAAAGTAAAGAATTCGACAATTATGTTATGGGAAATGTTCAAATTTTACACAAAGAATGTCATAAAAATATTTTTTTGAATACTATGTCGACGATGCGAAAAATTTGAAAAAGGTTATTGGTATCCTACGCTAAGTTTTCTAAGGTTTAGGCGTTCTTATAATGAAACTATAAACATGATGGATTGGTTAACATTTTTTTGACAGATATAACTTAAAAATATTCCGATTGCGAATGTTAGCGCACGTGCGCGACCTTCCCTTTGTGATGCGTATGTATAAATTGGCATTTTCCTAAAGAGGTGCGAGAAAATATACAGAATCCGACTTAGGTGTCGATGATTGTTAAATTTGTATCTAATTATGTACCAAAGCTCTTTCTCATCTAGAGTTACACCTGCAGCAAACTATGTAGGAAAGAAATCATGTTACTCTACATGCATTAACCTGGTAATACTTCCCAATACTTAACTTTCGCGCCCAGGAATAATTTCGTTTTGTAATTGACTGAATTAACTGCCGCTCGAGGACACTTACTTGTAATGGTAGAGACCAGTTATGATCTCGATTATTTTCTTGTATTGCTACATCTTTATTTCGATGCCTTACAGAGTAAGTAGTTAAATTTATGTGGGTAAAATACGCAGCTACTGCTCTAACCTACGATTTAATTACAGATCTTTGTTAGGGACTAATTTCATAAATGAATGAGCTAGCTATAACCATATTTTCTTACATTATTCCCGATAGTATTAACCTTTTACGTTGTACGTTGTAATGTAATATAGTAATATAACTCGTTTTGAGGGCGATACGATTGATCGACCAAATTCTGCGATAGAAAGATAGTTTGAGTTGGAATTGTAAGAATTACGTATTTGTGTATATACTGTACATCAGTCGATTTAATTTAATACATGATCGCTTATAAACGAATCTTTATTATCGTTGGTAATGAGTGTACTTTAGTAGTCTGCTATAATGAACGTTTAGCTCATTAATAAGTAAATGGTTATGATATATGTAACCAAATATCCCTTTATGAAGGCATCTTGTTCATTTAATTTATATAGTATCGTTGGAGTCTCTACGTAGACAAGCTAAATATTTGTCTGAAGTATTTACCTTGTTTTGGGAATATTTCTAGAGTTCGCCGTCACTATTATGTGCATGCGCACATTACTTAACAGACTTTTCTTTCTTGTTAGATCAACTATGCGTGACGGGGCTGCTGGCGCCTTGAAATGGTTATACTAGTGCCTTATTTTATTCATGTTTTGGTCACAGAAATTTCTTTAATGATCTAAGTCGGCGAGATTGCAGTAAACAGAGATACAGGCTGGTTGCTCGATTATCAGTGGCTAGTTTTACGTCTGATAAAACCACAGTTTTTCTAACAAATGGATAAGTCAGAGACACCAGTGAAAGAATGAGTAACATTTTATTAACTAGAATCATTTCTAGAAAGAAATCTGGAACTCTCCATTAGGCCAGCAGAAGCATCTCCTTAGTTGGAAGTCAAGGTATGAATAAAGAAGAGACTAATAATTCTTTTGACCTTTCGAAGCGATTGTCAATGAGCACAATTTAACAGAAATGTGATCTGATACTGTTAAGATGGGTGCAACTAATAAACAACCCTGATAACGTACTTACAACGGAAGGATCTAAAGATGTGGATGTTCTGATGTCAAAAGAAGGAGGTAAAATAAGGCTTGTAAGCGTGTCTGAAATTCTTACATTTGTCATTCATTTGGAAACACCCGGTACATACATCCGTGTAGTGATAATAAAACCTAATTGGTGAATTACCAGTATCATTTTTATGCCAAAATCTTCACTGTAAATTTGTAAATTGTATTATTCCATTTTAAACAATTGTTAAAATTCGAAAATAATAGGTTACGTTTTATAAAGCAATAGGAGTAGTTTTCTTAAAAATATTAATTCAATAATTCCTGTGAGAAGGCCTGCAAGTCTAAAAATAAACGTTAACCCCTCTCGTCGTTCCCTTTCAATTTCAAGTAGAAAAATTTGATTACCAGTAGTAGAGATCTGAGAGTTGCAAGGTTAAGTTAATTTTCCGCAGTGCGTGCCCAGGTGATAATTAAAATATATAATTGAAGAGTTACTCGAATGATATAATAGGAGATCAAATTGGTAGAAATTGGGCTTATTTCTGCCCAGAGCAAATTCGTAATAAAAGGGGTCAACTTCAATTTCCTGTTGATTCCGAACCAAAGGGTTTTAAGTCCGACAAGGTTGTACGTAGCATACGATAAGAAATATTCTAGACAGCACGTCTGTTAATTTCGATTCCTTCAGGAAGTTAACGATCCTGAAAACATTAAATAAGTGGTCTAACCATTCTTTATATTCTACCTATCTACACCCCTCGTCGCTGCTGGGACGAATTAGTCGATCACGCATACATTCAAGACGAGTTAGTTACTGTTATAAATAAAAGACTATAGTTTTTCTTATATATTTAGTTGTTTATATTACCGTGGCCATTAGAGCCAATATTTCAAAAACCAGAGTTTTCTCATATATTACTAGCAGGGTCAAAATTTACACGAATAAAAAGTCCTCATTCATTAACGCATAATTATTTTTCAAGTGGTTGACAAAACAGCTTATTCCTAATAAACCATCTGGTAAATTTTTACAGATATGTGCTGGACACACATCACACAGTACTAACATTGAAATTCTGCGAGTAGCTGATTGGAATATTATTAAGTTATGCATTCCTACCCATTGGACAGAAGATTTTGCATTCATTTAAAGTATATTTCAACGAAGAAGCGCAGCTGTTGATGAAATTTTAACAAAATTATTGATTGGTAAGGCTGGAATAAACTTAGAATCTGCAGGCAATGCCTATCATGGTTTCGCAGTTCCAGACACATATTGTCATACTGCAATACCAGATTATTTCTATTCCGTGCCTGATTTACCAAATACCACGGAATCATTAAAAAACCCAAATTATTGTAGATCTACCAGTCCAGAGGTCCATGTTGCATCAAAAGTACCCGCAAAAAGTTGGGAGAACCATCACAACCAGCCTAAACGAGCTATAAGTAGATCTGGAGATAGCAAATTTACTCCTAGCAAATGTCGACATGGAGTTCCTATTCCAAAGGTGTAAAAAAGAAAATATCATAGAAGAGCGTTGAAACCGTTCCAAAAGGTTAAAATGCAAAAATCCGCTTGAAAGGCAACAAGATCAAAGTCAAAAATGCTGTTCAAGTGGTAGAAAGAATAGATATACAATAATGATTACTATATACAGTGTTATGAAAGAAATCAAAACACTACCAAGAATGTTGATTGGCGGCAGTAATTAAAATGCTTACAATGGCTGCACAAAATAAGTACCATGCATGAAAAGTCTTCAATATGTATTTCTCAGGATTTTTATTACAGGTTTCGGTTTTGATCGTAGATGGTCCGGAAGACAGATAATCAGTGGAGGGAAAGCGAATTGTGATTTTTGGTATGAAAATGTCAATACTTCTTTGCGTCTTTTTGCGGATATTGAATTTTTAGTTGAAGCTTTTGTGTCAACGTGTGAGCGAAAGTTATTAACCAAAGTTAGAGCTCGCCCATGGAAAAAGTCGTCGTGAAATTCGAAACATTTGGTGGCCTTAGGATTTCCGCTGTAGTAGTGTGCATTCGAGAATAAGTCCGGCATTATAACCTTTGTTCTATGTCTTGGCGATTAGCATTTGCTGTAAGACACCAAGATAGATTTCTGTTGGTCATTTGGTAAACCCCTTTTGGAATTCCCGGAATTGTAGGCGATGCCTTTAGAGGTTGGTTGGTCTCACGCTGTGAGACGGAGTAGTGGTGCAGTTGCGCAGTTCTAATGTACTGTTCTCCCAATTTTTTTTGTTGTGTGAATCTGAATCTCCATTTTTGGTGGTCCGAACGACATCGTGTATCACGACACTGTGTGCCCGACGCCCTAGTGGCTGTAGCCTTCGACGAATTTTGTGAGAAGCTTAAATTGACGTAATTGAGCTAAGTTAGGTTAAGTGCAGAAGTGTAAAATGAGAAATTCTAGTCTAAGGTGATGGATACCTGGGCTGGGCTCTAACCAGTCGTCCGTTTTTCTTGTTCTTCATGTTAATGTATCGGTTGGTCACGAAGTGACAGTTATTAAATTTCATGATCGTTTGGTTTGCCTAGCGTTTCCTTTATTTGTCTTGCCGTAGTATTAGTAACTTTTGATTATACCTACAGGGTTATTGATATATTTTAGAAAAGATATGAAAGAAAAAAATGCATACTCGGGCAAACAGGGCAAGCGGCGTCTTCCCTTCTCCTGCGCGGCCTCTCCTCCAATAACAGAGGAGAGATGACGCTTTTTATCATAAAAAAACAATATTTTTTGGTTTTCTGAAATGCTTTATAATATTCTTTTATATACTTTAAAACATAATATAATGTCAAAATATATGTAACTTTTTTACAAAATGTGCGACATCGCTCCGCAATTACCCTTCCTTTTATTTTGTACCTATATTATGTATCCCAACCTGTGGGAATCAGCATTCGATGGTATGTATATCAATAAAACACATATTGGTTACCTAATAAGTGTAAAAGTAAATTTGTTTATTTTTATCTTGTATTATTTAAACTTGAATTCGTAAAGAAAATATTTTATTGCGACTTGTTATTAATGAATATATATATATATATATATATATATATATATACAGTGTGTTATTTAATAAGTGTCCGATATTTCACAGCGTGTTTTTTGAAGTATTTTTAAGGTAAAA
>JAHWXV010485001.1:0-12866 GCA_024586415.1 Phrixothrix hirtus | reverse complement strand
GTGTATAAAACTTTAAGGTGAATATTTTGAAAAACAATAAAACAGTTTGTTCCAAAAAATTTGTTTTCTTTCCTAGTTTTTGTAACTACTTAAAAGGCAATCCTTGTACTAAAATTTTACAGCCGTTATGCTAACGTTTTCGCACGTGACAAGGCAACTCAAGCAGAGAGACGAATAGTACAGGCCTGCTTTTTTGCAGGCAGAGCTACTCGATAGTTTTTCATACAATTACAAGCAAACTGGTAGGAGCTGGTGGTAGAGTAGCTGTAACTGACACGAGGCGTTTTTGGTTTTTACTCCTATTCTCTGGGGATTTTCGTTTCCAAGACTCTGCCGTACTTGACAGTATGTTCATAGTGTATGCTAATGTGCTAGATTTTCTGAGGTAGGAAATTATGTTGACAGTTGTTTTATACATTGAAGTCTATTTCAAAGATAGTCTTCTTTCCTGTTAAATCCATACAACGCACATATAAAAAGTTTCCCTGCATCGGCTAGTGCATGTAGATCCACATCCAGATTTTTGAATGAATGGTGTAGATGTGCATCTGGCCTGTTCTCTAGATTTTTTAAAAACTTTAGTTTCCCCTGCTTATAAAATGCCAATGTTGGGTCGCATCAGCTTTTTGCATGTAAAAACGGTATATCTTCAGAAATATGGCTTTGCCAATACAGTTTAGTGCTGAATATATTTTGCTGTATCCAAAGGTGCTTAACTCGCTGATAAAGGAGCAAGAAATCTGAAATGTCACGTTTAAAACAGCAATACTAGCGTTGTAGGTCTACTTTGATACTTTCAAAGTTGCTCTTTTAAGTTTGTAAATTTTATAGATATTAGTTAATTTTTGGACAAATCTTAATTTAATATAAGGATCAGTCATTTAAAAACCAAACAAACGTGACTGTCGAAATGTAACGGTGATCTTAGTGAGTATTGTCTCGTGAGAAGAAAAGTAGCACGTTGGATAATAGTTTACTTTCATGCGTTACGTGATGTAGAGTTGTAATATTAATATTAATAATTCAATTCCTTTTGAGTTTATTTAGTTTAATAACGAAATTTCAATTTAATATATTCGTTTATTTGGTTGCCGTAATTTTAGAAACCTGACAACATCCATTATCAAATTAAACGTAAGAGTGTTGCATTTAGTTCAGAAATTCTATCTTATAGGTGGCGTCTCGGAAGATGATATTGGTTACAATCAAATAGGCTTCTTCTTGTTTTTACGCTCAAGAAAGAAAAATGTTGCTTTGTGGGAAAATAATCTAATTTATTATTCTGAATTGATTGATGTAAAAATCTTTGCATCAAACTACAAACATATTTCTTGCCTTTTATTAAGATAATATTGTAAATGACTTTTGATAATTGTTACGATTAATAAAGAATGGCTGTAATAAACAGAAAGTTATAGGTTCACAAGCTATGGTCAATTCCTAGATCGATCTTTTGTTTATAGAATTTTTTAGATTCGATAAGATGTTTGGTCGCACCTTTGTTTTTCATTGTGAGTTGGTAGAAAATTTTCCATTCAAATAATTGTGGTAAATTAAGTAAAGAAGTTTGGATGGCATTGTTTATTATCGAAGAACGCGGAAGTGCATTGGCCTTGACTGAATACTAATGATAAAATTACCATACAAGGAGTACTGTTTCATTTTACTTAAATTTGTCTGTGAAATTTACGACATATAATGACCGTTTGATTTGATTTGATTTAAATCGATCTATTTTTTTATTGCAAATTTAATGGAATCTAAAATGGGTTTTATTTTTTCGATCTCTAAATTGTTTTAGTAAATTATAAATAGCATAATCATTTCTTAGTAGATTGTGTAAACACCTTAAATATTAATTTTCATTGCTCATTGTAATTCAATTTAATTTAAAATGTACTAATTGGTCTTACAAATAATTTTTGTTTATTTACACTTTAATTATACGCATTACGTTACAAAAACATTTTATGTTGATTATTTTGACTACATGCCTAAAGATACTTATCATTTTGTATAACAAGATACTGTGGTTAGTTATGTTTGCAGCGCTCGAGTCGTACAACAATAATTCGAATTGTTGGATGATCTGATGTGTCATTGTAACTAAGTACTTGGCAAAACAATTAGATTGTAAAACCTTAATGTTTATTTATTCTTCTTCATTTCTAATTGGGAATGTTTAATTAAAGATTTGTTAACTCCCTACAAGCTGCGAAGCACCTTGGTATGTATTCACCATACTATTTCTTTCGATCTGGCCCAAAAAGTCCAGCGCCCATAATTATTAAACAAATTAGTGTTTGGCATCGCTGAATTTGAAATGTTTACACCTATAGAGTATCATGAAGCTAGTGGTGATTCTACTTCCTAAATTATAAGGATACAGAGTTACAGAGTGCACAAGAAACCGTCGGTTGCAGTTTACTTGCCATCCAGTAATCGAAATGGAAGCGAGCAAACAGGAACAGCTCGATATTGTATGTTTTTAACAGCGGAAGATTTTGGAAGCAGGAAGATTAGTGTGCAGATAAAACGAGAGTAGAGTGATTATTTATTGGGCTTGGTATAAGTGGAAACATAAGCACAACCACAAAAGTAAGAAATATTTTTAAATGCCCGTGGATGAGTTTGTAACAGTCATTTTCTAAATCGCACACTTTTTCATTTTAATAAATTTTACAATTTATTTTATTTAAGTTGACTTAATTTAAATGTACTTTTACTGTCCTTTTTGTGTATTAAATCCAATTACATTTAATTTTTAAATATTGAAGGGTTACTGCGAAATTTTCTGTTCATTCAACATCAGGTTAATTTAATTTTAATTTACTTGTCTAAACATTCTTGCACCGATACTTTTTATTAATATTAAATAGAGATTCTTGCTCATTCATGTATGAATTTATACATTTTAAGTTGCTAGAATTGATTAATTATTAAGATGCATTGTTTGCTTCCTATAAGTGCCGCCGTCTTTAGTCGAATTTTAAAATCTTATACGGTATTTTGTATAAAGTGGATGAAGAATTGTTAAGAAAATGCTATACATATTAGCTCCTAGCTTCACAGTTTCGCCATTTTATTGTGAATTTCGTACTCTGATTCTTGGTGATAGCAGCATAACACTGTTTTTATTTTTGGAATCATGTATACTTAATTTAGCTATTCTTATAGTTGTTTTGTTTATTGGATTTTTTCGACTATAAATTAATTCTGGGTCATCCAATATGGCTCTTCTACCGCCATAAACAATTGGGACATTTATCTTATTAATAGTGTTCTTATGACTTTATTTCGTGATATGTTAACGCCACTGTTGATCCTGAGAGAGTTTAATTATTTCCCACGTGTCTCATAGTATGTAGCAAGTGATCATTGATATTATGTTATAGTCCAACGTGTCAAGAAGATGACTCAGGCCAAGCAGATCTGACTTTCCTTCTTTATATTTGTTATTGTAATAAAGTTGCAATATAAAGCACAGTGTTTAAATTCCTAAACAATTCATAAAGCTTTAATACTGTCATTGATTACCAAGGGTAAAATTTACTTTAATTAAGCTATTCACGAAAGTCAGTTTGAATCCTTTTATGCTAACTAAAATGTCCGTTATAAAATTCAATTATTTAATCAATATGGGTTGTAAATCTGTATCAATTTAATTAGTGTGTTTTAATATATCTTTTTGAATACTTAATTAACAAACTTGTAAGTATAAAACTTAATGCAATTAATATATTGTAATGACATTATACAGCAAATACTGGCACAAAAACTTACTCTTAATTTTTATCAATTCTTGAATGTTTTTTTTTAGAAAGCCTTGAATATATTTTGGTTCATTTCTATCTCAGCAATTTAGTTATCTTACGGTATTCTCGGAAGAGAAAACTAACCAAATTACTAGTTATCAATATTACATCGACTAAAAGCTGTTATTTTGCACAACACTATCTTTTGATGCAGTGTTAACTTACGTAAATATTCTACCTATCAATAGTCGGAAAGTTGATGAATTTCTATTCAATATTATGGCCATATTGTCAAATATTTTTATTATAATATTATTATACAAAGTGGTATTTGATCACCACAGTTTCATTTTTATAACATTAGATACCAGATATTTAGTGACTATAACCCCATAGCTGTCTGTAACAGTTGTTCTGTAACTACATACATTTTTCTTGCGTAAATTAACTGTCTATGCGTGACTTACTCTTCTATTTTACATTTAAATAAACCTGCAAGACCGCATGTTGTGACCATTTCGACTTTCAGGTATTCATCAGTAAATACACATTCATTTAGGTTCTTCTCGAAAAGCGTCTGGCGCCCATACTTATCTAATATTCGCACATATGATACACCTGTACGCATCTCCTGTCCAGCAACTATACTACGCAAGAATTATACGCCTACGCTTTTTCCTGAGAAACTACTGAGCTCAAGTTAATTTGAGATAACCAGCGCCTCCCTGTAGATGACGTCGCGGCATGGGCGAGTCTGAGTCGCAGTACTATATATTATACATTATTTTCTAAGAGCTTCAGTACCGCAAAATCTGTGCTCAATGGGTTCCCCATACCCTAATTATGGTTCTGCAGCATCTAAACGTCATAGATTATGTCAGACGATGAGATGTAGCATCATCATTGTCATACCCGAACAAAGAGGCAGAGATGTCAGTAATACTAAAACAACCTGAATCACTTCTGCAGGAGTTTGTGGAGAAAGGAGCAACTGTGAATTCCAAACGTTGCGGCTAAACGCTAACGAAGTTGCGGTTGGCGATATAGATAAAACGCACTAGACTGCGCTCGAAGATTGTCATTTTGTTCCATCATAATGCCTCTTCGGCTCTGACATGTCGCGTTGTGATTTTCACGTATTCGATGAATTAAAACGTATTCTCGAAGGCCAACGATGCACATTGGCCGATGATATGAAGGTCGCAGTCTAACAATGGTTCCAGTATAACTAAGGGATTTTTTACGCTGTGACATTCCTTGTATTGTTTTACAATAGAAGTGTCAAAATAGACGCGGCCACTATGCTAAGCTGACTCAAGGTTAGTGCGATTTTTCATCATATTGTAACAACACTTGCAAGTAATTTAATTAATCATTTCAATTTTCCAATTTACTTGGAATTCGCAACTAACTATTACTAAACACCTAGGTATACATTTATTTATACAAAGCACATCAATCAATATCAATATATTGAATGGCCTGGAGTACCTAGATTTTTGTTTTATTCTTTACCTCCTGCATTTGGCATTTAAATGATGTTCGGGAATTCTATTTAGCTCCGCCTTCGCGGGTTTGCTGTCTATTAGAAGGCTACTTTGTTTCGCGGTTTTTAATCCGAAAACACATTTGGGATGCTCGAGAGCATACGTTCTATTGCAGCAATTCCTTCCGCGAAGGTTGCTGCCCCGCACGTCGGCGCGACGATAATGCTTACCGCCGCGATCACTTTCTCGTTACCAAATGCAGAGTGAGCGTGGCTAGCCGCTAGATTTGCACTTGTTGGTGCTTCTCCGTCTTAATTTTTGTGGTTCTGGGGGGCACCGAGTCTTTGCACTTCCACGTATGACGCATTATTGTTTACCGGCGTACCCACGCGTCTCGTTAGTTTTGGGAATCGCGGACATCCCTTGTAATTGGCGGTATAGTCACTTTGACAGTTCGTACAAGCTGCCGGCGTATTTCTGTTTTTCTCGCACATCGACGAGATGTGCCCATCACCGCACTTGACACGAGCTTCTGCTCTGCAGCAGCGATGGATGTGGCCAAAGAGCTGGCACCTGTGGCATTAGATGGTACCGTGCTCTTTCCTCGGTGTCTCCACGGAGATGGCAAGGTGGAGAACGTCTCTGATGCTGTTAATTTTCTTGCCCTGGTCATCCTTTTGTAGTTCTATATAACAGAGCGGCATCTGAGTGCGCTCCCTTCGTCTCCGCATCCTTCCTCCGGAGATGATTGGGAGCCCTTGCCTCTGGAGATCTTCTTTAATCTCCTCATCTGAGATTGTTTCAGGTAGTCCTCGCAGGACTATCCTTAGCGTCTTTACACTAGCAAGCTAGAATGTGTGATACGAAATATTATACCCCGTTAAGTACTTAGTGATGGCTTGATGGTTGGTATCACTCGCAGGCTGCACCGTTATCCCCTGCGCGACGTTCTTCACCCTGGGGATTTGGATACATACTTCCTCTAGGTCGCGCACCATTTTTGGCCAATTTTCTGTCTTCCTTATTACCACAGGAGGCACCTTACCACGTGGCTTCTTGGAAGATGTGATGTTGTTGTCCGTCATCTTCTTTGTCTTGTCTGCATCTTCTTGCTCAGCCTCCAGGTAGCTGAGTGCATCGTATCTATTCTTCGTCGCTACCTTTGGCGCTGGGCCGCTTTTTTCGGTCTTCTTTCCTTTGGACTTGCGCTTGTGTCCTTTAATTTCGGTGAAGTTGCAGGGACCTGGGGCGATAGCTTCATCGTTAGCTTCCTCGTCGGTCGAGTAGTCCATTGACGTGACTATGTCGCGTGCGTCTCTCGCTGCAGCAGCGGCACCTACTGCAGGCACAGATGCGGATTGT
The DNA here is from genome assembly GCA_024586415.1 of Phrixothrix hirtus. Classification (NCBI taxonomy): domain Eukaryota; kingdom Metazoa; phylum Arthropoda; class Insecta; order Coleoptera; family Phengodidae; genus Phrixothrix; species Phrixothrix hirtus. The sequence goes on along the minus strand of JAHWXV010485001.1, from coordinate 6,262 downwards.
GCCTCGAGTTTCTTGCGTAGCTCACTCTGAGCTGCTCGAGCTCTTTAATTCTTTTAAGGACTTCAAATACGTCTGCAGCTGAGGGTGAGGAGGTTGCAGGCACAGAAGCATTGGTGGTTGGTTTTGCGCGTTCCCGAACTATACTCGACGTTTCCGGCGTTGTGGTGCGTTCCTGAACCGCGCCAGTGGAAGCGGGAATTTGAGGGATTGGCTGAATAATACCAGGACGTTATCAGGAACACTCTCTTATAACACGTAGAATAGCGCATTTACTAAAATGGTTGTTTGTACCGCACCCGACCCAACGCTACAAGTAGAAGGGGCCTAAGGTACAGCACAAAATAGCTCGGGTAATACGTCTGCCAAAGAACACGCCTCCACTCTATGACAGTTGCAATGGAACTACTAATGTAATCTAGTCCTCATCCGATTCAACAAAGCACAACTTATCTTTCCACATTTATATACGGAATGGAGGGGTTAGCGAAAAAGGTGGAGTGTTGTGCATACAGCTTGTTCTTTTAAGTAACTCATAATGCATAAATATGCAGCCCCATCAAAATAAGATCAGTAGTGAGTGAGAAATTGTCGAGGAAGCAAGTGGATTTGTGAAAAAGCATCAAATATGGAAAAATTTAACATGACGCTGTGCCATTATAAATTTCCTGGCTAAGCAAGGAAAGACTGCAATAACCATTTTGGAAGAGATTTCTTCAGCTTAAGAGTACTCTTACCTTGGAAAGTCATGGTGTAAAAGTGGCATTGCTTATTTAAGCAAGCTAGGGAACCAGTCGAAGAAGACACGTAGTTTGGGATACCGATCGAAGTAACCAACTTAAAATGTATCCAAAAGGTCGAATACTTAGTACTAGAGGATGCTCGTCTCAAGAAGAAACAGTTTTCAGAAATGACTTGAGTATTCAATACATGCACTTTCAAAGTCCTTCACGATCACCTTGGCAAAATAAAGGTCAGTGCAAGATGGGTACCAAGAATGTTCGTCAGCGTAAAAACTACAGCGCGTTACTTGTTCGCGTGATTTTTCATCTGCAGCAACGATACGGAGGGAGTATAGGGTCGGATTGTTACTGGATAAAACGTGGATCCATCACGATAAACCAGAGTTCAAGCAAGATTCCATGCAGTGGTATAAAAACGGTACAACACCGTCAAAGACATTGAAGATGGTTTAGTCGGCCAGCAAACTAATGTTGATTTTTTTGGGACACCGAAGGAATCTTACACTTCAACTGCAAGGAAATTTCCATAACGGGAAAATACTACACTACAATTCTTGACTGAAAGAAAAGAAAAACTAACCAAAGGTGTACTGCTTTTGCACAACAGCTCACCTGTGTTCAAGAGTAAAATTTCACTGGCTGCCCTGCACAAAGTGGGTTTCAAAGTCTTAGACCACCCATCCTACAGTCCGAATCAGTCTCCTAGCGGTTTTTATTTGTTCCCAAAAATGAAGAAAGAACTGTGTGGGGAGGATGCAATTTTTGGGTATTTTAAAGACACAGACACGCCATTTTTTTCGAAGACATAAATAAGCTAATTCGTAGATCCGAAAAATGTGTTAGGATTAAAGGTTAGTATATTGAACAACAAAATATTTATTCTCTTTCCCCTCAATTCCGAGAACATAAAAACGTATTGTTGTGTATCTTTAGACATCAATGTCAAATTTAGAATTAGCTATCTAAGCAGTACTCAATTTTTGCCAGCCTTAATTTTGATAATTTACATACCGAGTGTTGCTGAATTGCCATTAATAATTTTACTTCATATCACTGTAGAGTCGATTCGGATATCGGATATGAGCGTACCGTTCTACTTAGAAAACTAAAAAAACTGACCTATCAAACATAATGCTGAACATTTGTTTGTGAACTGCGTGATTGTGTTGAAGTTGCAACCAGACCAAAACGCCCCACCATTCTACGGGAGTTTCAAATCATTTACGCTGATGACTTCATTCAACTTGAACAAATATGAGATTAAAGTCACAGCTGTTTAATCATTTTCAAGTTTGTAAATAAGGCAGGCGTTCTAGTATTGAAAACCAGCTTTATTTATGGTTTATGGGTCTATCCCATCTCGCAATACCGCACTTTTAGATACCTAGATTTTAGGACCCAAAAGGATATACCGACCTCATAAAAAAGCTCCTTTTGTATTTTAAGCAAACGAGTTGTGATAAAATATTAATTCTTATTTGTAAAATTAATATAAAAATTGAATTATTTTGATTTAATTAATTATATAAAGATTAATGGCATTTTTGAAATCCTTACGATTTTCTAATTTCAATGATGTAAAACATCATAAGTGTAAAATTTAAACAAGTATTTATAGATAAAACAAACATCACTGCATAAATTTTATCCGCCCAGGAAATCGCAACATAAGTGGCCTTTAATTAAGAGACAATTGCAAAAAAGGATTGAAAGTACGTCTGTAACCAATATAGAATACGTTTGGGGAACTAGAAATATTCTATAAAAGAACTATGGCGAGATTTTTGCAATCCTGTGCATTATTATTATATACAGCCAGTTTAATTTAAAATAAAACATGTTTCTGATATTTATTTCATTAATTTAAATACGAAATATTTTTAATATACATTAAAAATTTCACCTAATGCAATTTTAAGTTTGTACGCGACGCGACGGTCGGTCTAATGAACTTTGACTAATTAAACATTACTTGGGGTAACTGGATGTAACATTATTGGCGAGTCATAGCCTTAAAAAACTTATTTATGATATCCTACTGCAATTTTAACGTCACCTGGTGTTAAAAACTGATCTGCTCAATTATACTAGTGCCGCTAAACCATTTTTATTTCAAAACTTAACATGTTCTTTTTTCTTTATTATGCATTTTTAACCCATTAGTGTCTAAGCAATTCTTATTCTGTTTTCATGTTCTACTTACCATTTAAATTAATGACAGTAGCTTATTAACATCCTGTATTCCCTTAATTATTTAATTTTTATTATATTTATACTGAAATTATGTTGTTTATACTTTCTTTTCATACTTTTAAGGTATTTGCATATAATAAGAGAATTTATTTGCAGTTTTAAACAAATAACTTATTTTATTTAAAACTTGATAAGCAGCGTGCGGTATTACTTTAGATTTATCATACTAAGATTGAAATGCAAATTAGTAACTATAAAGAATTTAATTGTTTATGTGCATATTTTAACAAATAGCTTTGACGAAAAATAGGTTAGCACCAACACATAAGAGAAAGTCATCTACTGTTCAACTTACGTAGAAACATGAGATTTACCGGTGTCAATTTGATTATATCCGGTTTAGATAAAACCGTATTATTTCTTATATTGTGAAATATTAAGAATATAGCAAGCATTATGTAGTCACATTGTATTTTATGAAAGCAACATTCCTATATTTCTAATTTGTAAAGGATGTCAAATAAAAGTCTGCGTAAATTGTTTTAACTGCCAAAGAAACATATTATAGAGCTTTAATAAATTCTAATCGTTTTCCTGGCTATTACATCTTAAAGTTTTAGTTTAGGTAAAAAATTTAATTTATTTCTAAATGTTCTAAGTACGCGGCCTCTAAATTTTTTAAATGATACCAAACTAGTTGCTTTTGTTTTAATAAACTTCAGCTATAAATTTATTGTCATCTAGGAACCCCTGCTCTTTATAAAATTACGAAAATGATAAAAGAATTTTCGAAAAATTGCATTAAGACTTAGAACAAGGGAGTTAATTAAATATATAAATTCCTTACGTAGCTTGAAAATATGCATGTCAAGGTTAGCGAAAGCTGCTACGTAAGTACGTACCATATATTAATGGTAAGAAAGAAATTTTTCTAATGTATAGCTAAAGAAATAGTCACTTGTACCTATCCATTTTACAAACAGTGGTAATTATTTAATTTAAATTTAAATTCAAATAAATGGTTCAATAATCCTACCACGAATCTGTAAGCCAATGTATGCTAAATTTAACTTGCGGAAGCGCCTCGCCCTGATGGTACTTATGGATATCTTCTGTGTTATTATTTTATGAAAAACCTCAAACCTCAAAATTCTATTTATGTTAATTTCACTATAAAGCAGCATTTATATCCGCAGATTTAATTAGAAGTTTATCGTTGCGCATCTTGTCTTATATACATACATATATAAATAACGTTTTTCTAATTTGCCACTTAAATCGCGTGGCGCCAAGATAATGTACATCTATATTTACCACAACCAGACGCCGCATTATAACCGCTTGTCCTTTTTTCTACAACTCAGATAAATGTCATTTTATGCGCTATAATTAAATAATTTGTAAGTATTCTTGTATTGTGGTACAATAAAGCATTACTTCTTGTATAAAAGTTTACCCATTAAATAGGGCTCAAATTTATGATCTATCCATTACATGTTGCAGATGGTTATATTACTTTGTAAGTGGATGTTTCTTAACACACTTTTAGAAGTCGATAACACACAATTCTGTTTATCAACGTAACGATCCCCAGTCATTCTCGAATATTTTGGAAAACAATTTAAAACGGCCAAAAAGCCAAACAAAGTTGATTTTAGACAAACTCGAGGTTAAAATTTTCTAATGATCACTACCAAAACGTCGAATGCCATGTTGCTGATATTTTTCGCAGCTGTAACTATGGGGGTAATTAAAAATTGACACGTCTTAATCATTTAATTCTGACTAAAATACTCAAAGGCCTTCGCATTGTTTTATTTAGAAGGCAGTTAATAGCTTGTCTCGGAGATATAGTTACATAAGTTATTACAAGTACTGCATTTGTTATCGTACATATAATTATAAATAATGAGTTCTTTAATTTTATAATTATGGATTAAAATAACTCGAGGGCACGGGGGTGGCAGCGCAGGCGGGCGGGTTTACTTTCACACATTACGAGGGTTCTGCAACTCCTCAGCCCTAAAACCCTACGTCATTGGCAGTTCCAAAAAATTCTTAATAAAGCATATTTTCTGTGTCATAATTTCTAATCTTGTACTTCGATTAAATTGTTTAACTTTAAACAATGTCTGAAGCAGTACGTTTTCTATTGTGTTCGCTGATTTACCAAATTAGTCGCTTTTTATATCTATCTTTAAAAAGTTTAAAGCGCATGTTTATCCAAATGTACGGAAATATAAAATATAGATTGATCAAATGAAACAATAAAAGCAATAACATGGACTTAGAAAATATGCTAACACCGTACTATTACTTTGACGTGATTATACATAACTTTAAAATAGTGCGAAATAAATAATTAGTGCAAATTAAAAACATTATTTAAGTGTCGAGAACGAAAAAACTATAAAAAAAGTGCATATTGTGCGAAAAATATAATGAATCCGTTCAATCCCACTGATATACGAGGGTGGTCTGAAAACTAAGATAATTAGTACAAAAGAAGGTACTTTATTCAAGTTTTCTACATTTATTTTTCGACATAGTCCCCTTTTAACTTGATTCACTTGTCCTAACAATGTTTAATGCCTTAACTAGAATAGGACGAATCAAACGCCTCAAAATAATCATTTGTTTCTACAATCACTTCCTCATTAGATGAACATTTCTTTCCACCTAGCCATTTTTTCAAGTTTGGAAACAAGAAAAAGTCACATGGAGCTAAATCTGGACTGTAAGGTGCATGACGAAGTATTTCGAATCGTAATTCAACTAATTATGCCGTGGCAATGTTCGATGAATGAGCTAGTGCGTTGTCATGATGAAACAACACTTTTTTTCTTGCCAAATGCGGTCATTTTTCCTTTAATTTTTCAACCAGCTGATCCAATAGCGACGCGTAGTACTCGTCTGTGATTGTTTTGCCCTTTTGCAAATAATCTATAAAGATAAGACCACGAGCATTCCAAAATACGGTGGCCATAACCTTGTTAGCTGATGGAACTACTTTTGCTTTCTTCAGTGCGCTGCAACCGGCTTCTACCTATTGTTTGGATTGAATTTTTGTTTCGGAAATATAGTAGTGTATCCAAATTTCGTCAATGGTACGAGGGTTGCCTTTTAAGTAGTTACAAAAACTAGGAAAGAAAACAAATATTTTGGAACAAACTATTTTATTGTTTTGCAAAATATTCACCTTTAAGTTTTATACACTTTTGCATGCGTTCAAAGTACTTCTCGAAGCATTTTTTCCACTCTGAAGTTGGTATCTCAAAAATGTGGTTTTCAAATGCTTCAACGGCCTCTTCAGGAGATGAAAATCGCTG
>JAHWXV010484733.1:0-20058 GCA_024586415.1 Phrixothrix hirtus | reverse complement strand
CCAATTTTATGAGAACACCTTGTATAAAATTAATTATTTATGCATTTTCATCTAGATCTAGATGAATTAAAAACAAAAGGAGAAATTTAAATTGCGGGTAATGGAAAGTAGCTGCCCATGTGTGAAAATCTAAACTAAATATAATTGTTAATTTAGGAGATATTGTCCAATTGTCTGAGAACAACCTTGTATAAAATTAATTATTTATGCATTTTCATCCTGGGTGGTTATAGCAAACTAATTCCTGAATATTATCAAGTACAGGCAAATTATCAGTTACTGTAATTAAGAGGGGTTAAAGGATACAGACAAAACAGATCAGTAGAATTTAATGACCTATATTTTGGGTATATTTGTCACATCAGGTGCCCAAAAAACTTATTTCCTTAAATTCAAAAATGCGTGGGAAGTAGAAATTATAGATTAAATGTTTAAAATTCTGTGTCAATTATTAATATCCATGCCAAATTATCTTAATAGAATTGGAATTATGTATCCCCGACAAAAATCAATGAAACTTAATGTTCTAGCTGTTGAACTTGCAAAAAATATGACAAAATTCTAAATAGTTACTTGCTAAATCTTATGCATGATATAGCAATATTTTTTTGCAATGTGGTATGTGAAATTTATGGTCCATAACACATCATTGTAAGAAAGCTGAAACCATTTACACTAGTTGTAATATCCTTAAACAAGCAGATACTGAGAGAGAGATATTTTAAAATATGTCAAACAAAATAGCATAAAACCATGCCATATATCTTTTCGCATAAGTATTTTTAACAACATATGTATATGTTATAACACCTAACGTACTATTAAATAAAGCATGATAACAATGATTTATTATGTTGCGTTGGTTAAACATGGCAGGTATTGAACAGCCTAATGCTAAATTGCAAGATTTCAAAGCATAATTGTTAATATTTCAAAAACTGTTTTTGATAAAATTTCATAAAAAAATGTATTCTATAGACCATAGAGTATCCACAGTTTCCTGTTTAAATTTTTGTTTCCTATTGATTACAAAAATATTGCAGTGAGAACCAAAATCAAACTTGATAAGGAAAATTATAATCAACTAATTATATTGCAAAATTAGATATTTATAAACAAAACTCTAATTAAAATTAATTCTAAGTGGATGAATATTTTTATAAACAACTATAAATATGTATTTGTGAATATATGTATATAAGTACATATGATACATGATATATTATATATATATATATATATATATATATATATAGAATATATCTGGTTAAATAAAAATTAAATACTTTTGCTGAATTAAAAAAATCTGGCAAACCACTACCTGCATGTTTAGTTAGTGTTATAAATGTCATTAGTACGGATTTGCAAAATGCATACTTCAGTTTAAAAATATTTAATAAAAATTTAATTATATTAATTTATGAAGTATACATTATAAAAAGAAATAAAAGTAACATGCAAAGCAGCGGCAATTGGTACCAGTAGTAGATCTGTGTCGGCGGTGCTAGGCTCGCGAGGTCTCTTCTTGCCAATCTCGAGGGCGGCGGCAGCTTGAGGTGCCAGCAAGGGTGACACCGCAGCGGGCTATTAGTAGCGCAGCAACAAGCACATCCGCCCAACGGGATAAATAAAACAAATCAGCACTAAATTAATTGAATGCCGACACTGTCAGTTTATGACAAAATGCCACAACTACATAACTATTTTTAAAATGATACTGGCAGCGGGGACATAACATTGCAATAAATGAACTGTTATTTTGCAATATATATTTACTATTGTAATATACTGCAAAATTGCAGTTGCATGTAAAAAGTAATAAATGAGGGTTAAAGTAAAGCAAAAAAATGCTACTTTTTCATCATGTAATATGCATTTAAGAGAACTACTGAATGATATTAATCTATAATTCCCTCAATTTAAAACCCAATTCAATATTCAAATTAAATTAAAATAATATTCTATTATCAAAAAGTATTTGTTGAATAGGGAATTTTATAAATTAAAATCAAATTATTAATTTGGTTGTTTAACAAATTATAGGTACATGAAAGCAATCAAGTCAGTGAATTTTTGCTTTACACCACCCAAATTAGTACAATATCAAATCTGGCTGATGGAAGTTAAAATGGTGCAGGTGCCTTATCTGCATCTGGCATAAGGCAGGGCCAGTAGCTGAAGCTAAATTCATCATGCACTTCAACAGCTGAAAAAGAATCTTAAATTTGCTATAAAGCTATTAAAGAATGAAATCGTGGTTACTAAATTTTCAAACAAATTATTAATGAAAGAATAATTATAAATGTATTAATAAAAAAAGTACATCACAAATTTGTTGTCAAGTATAAATAATTTGTTCAAAAATCTTAACTGTACATTTATAGCATATAGCTACAGCATTGTATAATTGCCCACAACCTTTGTAGAAGCATGCATCCCTGGAAATTACAATAATTAAAAATAATGACATCAAAAGCATTTTCTAAACACAAAATGAACTTCAATTACAGCTTAAACATTTCTGCAATGTAAATGTAAAATACAAACTGGAATCAGCACCTGAAAATGCAAAAGAATTTATTAGAGTGTGTTAAACAAAAATTCGTGACGCAATGAGAATTCCATCTGCAAACAAGCCCTTCTTCTTCAGATATGTCTGTATCTGTATTTGTGTGTAGTGTACTGAATGTATCAAATAACACAATTGCACATATTAATAACTTTAAATATTCTGTGTTTGTGGAGGTCAGTATCAATTTGAAGAGCATTAGATAATTAGATACATTTACCATCACTTAACAGTGCTAGGATTGGTTGCCGTGAAATAGCGAGCAGGGTATAGCCACTAGTCAGCCAATTTTGGAGCTAGAGGTACACACAATACACTATAAAAAGTTGTGCAGCAACGAGCATCAAAATTTTTCTTGCTCTTTATGTCTCAAATAATTTAAAACTGCATTATTTAAGACATACAATTAAATAACAAATATTGCTATTATTAACTGTGTTTTTAATATATTATACTGATGGTTATTTAAATAAGAAGTACTAAGATGAAGAATTTCTAAGAACAATATTACAAAATTCTCAAACCTAAAATATTAATTTTGAAGAAAAGAAGACCTTTTTTAAATCTAATAATTTTACAATAAATGTTGATAATATTTAAGTAAATAGCTAAACAGTTAAAAATAACTAATAAGCAGTATATATTTATTATACCTAGAGCAGCAAAGGACAGCATATGTTTGTATATAGTTGGTCAGGGTGATAAAATGTGCAGGTTTAGCAGGGCTTGTTGGCAGGGCGCAGAAAAGTGGCAGCCGGGGATCGTTCCCATGCTAGACAGGGTGGATTGACAGAACGAAGCAAAATACTGAAGCGGCATAAAAGTACAACAAAAGCAAAAGATGTTAAGAATATAGGCCGCCTCGGTACTTGTTTCGCATCCCTCTACAGGAGCCTACCACCACCACTTTAGCCCAATCAGCAAGAGAAGACAGCACTTACACATTTCATTGCATCATGAATTGCATTATATGCTTAAAGAAATTAAAAACTAATGCTACATACAATAAAAAAAAAGCTATTAGAAATATACAACAAAATCATACATACATGATCACTCTAAACCTTTCTACCATGATTAGTTAACAAAATATAACTGCACAACCAATAAAACAAAGATACAACTATAAATGATAATACATCATAGTAGGAGCTGGGAACATTTTTAGGATAAAGAAAACAAATAATAAAATTATAAGTTTAGAAAATCCATAAAATATCACCAAGTTTTAAATCTATCATAGAGATTTAAATGAATGGTACCAAAATAAAATCTAAAAAGAAAATTGACGATCATAGAAATACTTCATATAAAAGTTGAACAGTTTAAAACCCAGCTATGACTATAATGGCCATTACCCAAACAAAGTTTAAACAGAAAATAAGAACATAATGCCACCAAAGTTGTCTTTATATTGTGATATGTTTCACATATGTATAATCAGTTTAAATATATTGGAGTATGACTCTTTCTAAATCATTTTCTGACCTTTTTAAATACCTAATATTACTTAGCCACAGCCCTATTTTAGCAATTGAGAGGTAGTTTAGTTATGGAAGCATTACTTTTTGCACAAAATGGCCTTATGATTATAATAATTTTAGTTTCACTATATTTATGCTAAATTTAATTAAAAGAATGGAAGTAAAAGTTATAAAACAAAAAGGATCACGTTATTAATTCTATCTTATAACAAATTTTCTCAATGATCCTTCCTCTAGTTTCTATTTCTCCACCAGGGACACACTCTTTATATACCTGCTAATGTTTACTCTTGAAAGCATGGTAATATTTATTAACAGGACAATACTAATTTGTTTTTTATAATTTAATAATCTGGTATACATGGGCAACAATTTTCACTTTTACTTTAAAAATTTCTATTTTATACCTTTCATACTTAATAATTTCAACATTTTTATAATAGTTCTCTAACATTATTTTAATTTAAATAAAATTCACTCTTAAAAAACTTAACATAACAATTGTTGCTTAGAATTAAGAACAAAATATTATTTATTGCAGCTACCTTTTTAAATTTTAAATTTTTTAGATTTAATATCAGATTACTTTTACTTAGTAAAAATTATTATTGTATATTTTGCAAGTGGTTGCAAATTGTTAATTTTCTATATTCACAAACCATAAATGTTATAAAAGAAATGCTTCTTTAAATTAATTATAACTTTATTCAACACAGATGCACATAATAAATCATACTCAAACATATTTAAATATATATGTATACATAGAGAGATCATTAAAATTTTGATAAACTTATGTTTATATATCTATATAATACTTATGTAGTTGAGCATACTTTTATCATCTGAACAACCAAGTTCACTCAATTAGTGTACACTAGTGCAAACAACTGAACGTGTTATCTACACAAACTGATTAATTTTTGGTAGTTAAGACACAAAAGTCCCAAAATTTTTCTCACATACAACATGAATTTATATTTCATGGGAACAGTTCATTAAAAATTTTAATGATGACATACTTATACATATTATAAATGTAGATGCGTGTTCCAAAATATTACACCTTTGTTTTTACAACTATGAATTTTTAGTCATAAATTCATACAACTTCTTGTGACTAACAGTAGTCGTAGAACATTCAACACTTCTTGTTATGATTGTCAAAAATTTGAAATTAAAAAAACATTCTTAGTCCATGTCACAAATTATGAAATCATAGTTATTAAATTGAACCTGGTAAACTGTCACATTAAACTAATAGTTAGATCAAACATCTGTAAGATTTTTCATTACCTTGTAAAACAAAACATTTGTCCACAATGCATCCTGCATCTACCTGTTGTTTAAATTTAAAATATATAACATGTGATCCACAAATTTATTCTTCTGAGCTGACTATGAAATAAATCAGTCGTATCTTAGCTAATTCCATTTTCTAGTAAATCGTTTCTGTGAATCTGACATAATAATTTTACTAAGAAAGGGAATAAGCTGAGGTATGACTGATTTATTCCACAGCCAGCTCAGAAGCAAAATTTGGTGGCTCAAATGTTAAATACTAAAAATATTAACACTACCAAAATTGAGTGGCAGTTTCCACTGTCCTAATGGTGACCTCTTAATGTCATAATAACTGAATCAATTTGAAAGTTATTTTTTGTGCCTCCATCTGGAACCTTAAGTTTCTGATTATCATTAAACAAACAGAAAATAGTTATTTTCCAGCCTAGGCCAGTAAAACTGAACATGATATTCCATTGGCTGCTAAATTTATTGTTGCATAGCAACCACATAATTGCAACATGGTAGCTATTAATTACTATGTTAACAAATGAGGACATTTTTAAATGAATACCAAATATTGTAATCTTATCAGCACAAAGAATGCTTTTGCAAATACTTGTTTATTGGAGACCTGCTCTAGAGCGAGGCCTGCAACTTATAAGTAGTCACAAAAGTCGTTTTCTGGACCAGTCATACAAATAACTATTTGATTCCAGGGGCATTACTTATAAAATATAAAATTACACTACTAATAATAGTACAGATAGAACAAATGCAAGAATAATAGTTCATATTAATATAAATAAAATAATAAGATTAGTTTCAAAATAAATGTATAATAATTACTAAATTTTGATGCTTACTTTTAATTATTTAATTGGTAATTGAATATATTATTTAAATAAGAGGTATAAATGAGATCAAAGAATATCAATAGTAAGTTTTAGGTCTTAGGTAGATAAGAGGAATTAATATTCAAGTATTTATTAATGGTAATAGATTTAAATTTCATATTCAAATAAATCATTTTACTTTCACAAACATTTATACCATTTTAAATATTCTTGAACTAGATCATAATGTTCATTTGAATAAGATTATCTTATAAGTTTATGAAATTTAATTTAAACAAAAAATATATTTTACTTTTACCTACTTTTTCATCAACATTTCATAATATTACTTAAATAAATTATGAAACATTTTAGTGAAAATGAGTCATAATTGTTACAATAGAAATATCAAAAGTGCTTAGCATTTTTATATTTGAACCCTGAGAGATGTGGTGGTATAATTGCTAAACTGCATTTTATAAAATTATTTATTCAAAAATGCTTGGTATCTATCATAAACAACAAAAATAATCTATAAAAAATTGATTGCCTAACATGTAATTTAATAATAATATTATCACAACAAGAAGTTAAAAATATAATTAGAACTAGTACTTATAAATTCATAACCGCAAAACTAATGTTATTTCTATTTTTCAAACACACACCATTGTAAGAAATGTAAATAATGCACAGTTAAGCTTATGTTAAGTGCAAAGAGCTGATATACTTTAAGTGTCTTATAAACATGAATTGATAGATATAACACAACACAACAACTACTACAGCTAGCCAGAAAAAAGAAGTATACTATTGTTACTGCACTTGTGGCTCTTTAACTTATAATTTCCAAAATGGTACAAAATAAATACAATTTAGAAGCAAGGAACCATAAGCACAAAGAGCAAGATAGAAGAGATAGCGTGCGCCCTAATATTGCGTAGCATACCGCGCTAGCCCGCGACTGTGCGGCCTTGATTTGGGCTTGAAGGTGCAGAGGGGGGTGGAAATAGCGGCAGGGGTCGCGGTTGCAACGTCCCTTGACTGCATCCATGCAGACAGTGACAGTGCCGTCCTCGTTGGCCGTCACAGAGTCGGCGGGATGCGCAAAGCGGCACTCAGACTCTGCGCGCTTGCACGCCCCGCGCTGGAACTCGCGGCAAACCTACAGCAGACATCCGGCTCAAGCCACTGCTGCACTACATCCAGCTCCCTAATGATGCTACTTATTAAGCAATATAGGGAGCTGAAACTTGCACATACCTACAGGGGAATATATCTAGTGCTTTTACAGTATTTGTTTACTTAACGCAGTGTTAATGATCTAGTAAATGTCATAATTAATAATGGTGTATGCGTTAAGACAAAATCAAGTGTATTACATTTTACTACATATAAACAATAACTCTCTATCGAGGAAATTCTACATCTATGAAAATTTGCAGAGCAAGTAGAAAGATATATAGGCAATAAAAAAGTTGATCACTAGCTGCAGCGTGCAGAGCTTAAATCGATAGAAAGTTATAAAAGTGCTAAGATAGGTACACTAGCAAATTATTATTATATTTACAGCAGGATTAGTAAAGTATATACAATATACAAGAGGAACTGCTGCTAGAACAACTAATATAGCACCTATGTGTAAGTGTTAAATAGATATGTTGCTGCTATTAATTCATATTATTTTTGTTCGATGCATTAATATCCAATTTAAAAGGTGATTACAAACCTGCAAAATTAAAGGCAACATAAACATACCAAAAATTATAACATCATGCTAATTTTCAAAACACAAAAAAGTGACAACACAATCCTAGCAATATAAAATCAAAAAATTGAAAAAATTAGTATGGCACAAGCAGTAATAATATTATTAATTAATATTAACAAAAAGTGCAAAACACATAAATTTATTAAAAAGAAATTACAGCAAATATCTGGCGTAGTATTATTAGTTAATGATTACCATTGCTAATAAATTAATTCTAAATTTATTATTTAGTAATATTTAATCATTAACAATGGTATATAATAAAATCAAGGAATACTAGTATTAATTTGCTACTCATTCCATACTGCAAATGGAGTAAAAATAAATAATAAATATATTAAAATGTTCGTTGAATTTCCTTTAATTACTTAGAAGAAGTACCTTTATTCTACTTTTACTTACATATGCAAATAAAAGGGTCTGCGGTTATTAATAAATTATCTATTAATATTTCTACAGTTGTATAGAAACATTAGTTAACATAAAAATACACAAAAATGATATATTATAAAAATAATGTTTTATAGGGTTCTATATGTTTGGTCATAGCTTTACCACAGATTCCTGGAATCAAAATATGGTGATTTAACCCAATTACCCATATCCAAAGTTGCTTTGTTAAGCCTCTATTGAATGTCACAGTTTTTTGGAAAAAAATCATAAATACTAAGAATAAGCTATGAACCAAAATATGAGATGCTGTGCCACGAGTAAGTAACAATGCCAAAGTGTTGCAAAGAGATTAGTTTAATACTTTGTGTAGAGTCAAACCTATGTATCCCAGAAAATGGGGGTCATATCGAACATTTGTTATAAATTAAGTGTATTTTTAATTCTTCCTAATCATCTGTTTGTGTTTCCTTAATTGTGTTGTCAAAAAAAGGCACGAATATGCACCCAGATTTAATTTTCTTATGGATAAACCATACCAGATATCAAAAATTGTCAAGATACCAAAGTGTGTACCTTTGCAGAAAAAAAATATGGAAGCTCTCAGCCTCCACATTAAAAATTACTATCTGATTTAAGACGGACCATATCCTTTTTTATGCCTTTTCTGTGTATCAGTGAAGCCCAAAATTATGTCAAATTATGCTTTATATCCGCGAGAAACATCATATTAAAAATTATTAAAATCAGTTGGCGCATTCTGTCGTTAAAAGCAAAAAACGTTTCTATTTCAATACCAGCTTAACGAAGCAACTTTGGATATAAGCAAGTTTAATTAAACTGCATTATTTTAATCCCAGGAATCTGTGGTTAAGCTATGACCAAACAATTTAGAGACACACTGTATACCTGCATCCTTAATAATTTAAAACTAAAATAATAACTAAGTAAATGGTAATTAATAAAATTGTATATTTTTTAATTTCTTTTGCAGGAACAGTAAATAACAATCAAATACATATTTTAAAATGAGATCACCAATAAATTTAAGAAATAAAAAAAATTGTCTACAAATAAATCATTATTGCATTTTAACATTTATTATATATATTTACAATCCAAAACAAAATCAGTGCAGATGAATATTTCGGTTTTCCTCAAAAGTTAAAATTAATAATAATAATAAACTTTAGTAAGATATAACAACTGATTTGTTTGTAACTAATTTTAAATAAGAAAATATACAACAGCTTTATAAAATATACTTTAATTTTACTTATGTTGGATTAAGACAGGTATATAAGGTTGCATTGAGTCAGAAAGTGAATTTAGTCATTAAAAAGTGATAAAGGGGTTAATCAAATTCAGTACAAATAATATCACACTAATATTCAACTTAATTTACCCACTGCTGGGTTTTCCAAGTAAACATTATAAAGTGCTGATCCATTTCATAGTGAATTAATTTTCTACTTTTTTTTACTCATTGATACTATCCCAAATTTTATAATCTATATAGCTAGTAATTCTTATTTTAAATCATTCCAAATGAATTTTACTAGCACAGATATTATATAATCAAAATATTTAAGAGTAATTTTTATAACGGTAACTTGCAATTATAGTTTCAACAAAAAGATGGTTTTATGCTAAACTTAAAGTTTAAATTTCATCGTTAAATGTCACTAATCATATCCTGATTAGCTGGTACGACTTCAAAGTAAAAAAATTTGGAAAATATTTTAATACATAGATACTAGAGCACCTATATAAAAATAATTACAATTTAGACATTCAAAAACATTCCCTACAGTACCTCTTGCAGTAATCATCTAAAAAGTACGTTCTTGTAAACTACACTTTATAAGTGACAGAAACATAATAGTGTTATGTTATACTACACATTTTATTGACAATGAATCTATACAGCTTTTTGTAGTTTTAAATTGTAACTAAAATTTAAATGAGTAATTAGAAACATCAAAAATTTAGGTAGTTGAATATAAAAATTTTTATTTCTGTTAATATGATTTTCGATTTGAATTGTAAAATGTACAAGGGATTTTCTCAAGCTCAAAGGAAAACACTTTTTAGGAAGAGACGGTTTAATATATATTTGATGGTTTGATAAATTCACTTCTAAAAATTGTTAATATTAAATGTTTACCCAATTTATTCAAAAAAGGGGAAATTTAATGACAACTGTGAACATTTAGATAAAGTCAACTTGGCTCATAGATCTCAACAAAAATTTTACTTAAATCAGTTGATTCGTTTAGGAAATACAAACAATAACATGATTTTCATCGACGCCCATTTGGGGGTGTTTATCTCAAAGAGGATGCATTTTTAGATCCTGTTTATAAGAACTTTTTTACCTATTTTTTCATATAGAATTTGCTGTTAAACAGTTTTGCACCCATTATGAATCACCCGTAAAATAAAGGGCATTACGTTTATAGCAGATACATCTTAGTATGCACGTAAAAATATGCTTCTAAATTATGTATTAAAATTGCATAGTTTCAAAATATTTGCAATTAAAGTTTTCAGTCCACTCCTGCTTTTAACTTGGTCTATTGTGGCCAACAACAAAATAAAGTCAAAATAGTAAATAAGTTTCATGCAAACTTAACGAAATTTGTATGCACTAATACATATATTTTATACAAATTAATGTAGATCAAATGGAGTTTAATTTTATACATATCTAATAATAAATATTAAAACTTAGTCAATTTTAGATATTTAACAAACAAGTTTTTTAATAATTAACTCATAAATAATTTATATTTAATAAGCAATGGTTTTATAGAAAGAAGCAAATTTAGGAGAATTAGAAGAATACATTGTCAACCATGGACTCGAAACAGTACATGTATAATAAATGTAATGTGATATTTTGTAAACAGAAGCAAAGTGGTATTATCTGTTTATTTATGTTTCACAGTAAAGCATTGTCAGACTTGTATCCATGACAGATTTATACATAAAAGTTTACGAAAAATGTTCTCCAATTTAGATTAAATTTTTTTACAGACTTGTGTCACGTGTTTTAAATAATGCTTCTTATATCCCAAACAGTATATTAGCAAACATTTATTATCAAATAAAGAGCCAATTATCGATTATTTAATAGACAATTACATTATTTTAAAAGATTTAACAAGGTATCGTAATATTGCATTTTGTTAACTAATATATGAATTAATCTTGGAAGGTAAATGGTTAATTCCATAAATATCGTTTGTAGTCCATCTTTTTGCAGTTCTAAATAGATACCAAACTCTAATTATGGAAACAAACGCTCATAAAACCAAAATAATTATTAATTAGTTGAGGACAAGCTTTTACAAAAAACAAAAACTTTAAAACTTTGTTAAAGTAATTCATAACTGAACAACAAATGCCTAAAACAATAAACTCAAATAAACCCAAGGTTTCAAAAAATACCTATCTTCATTATCAAGCACAATAAAATGGTTAAATCAATTTGTTCTCGAGTAATTAATAATTATTTTATTTTAGCAGTGTTTGATTTCATAATTAGAGTTTGGTACTTAATTCTATAGAGAGGAATACAATCATGATTAAGAAAAACCATGGATTAAGTATAATTTTTAGTCTGTTAGGTTGACGACAACATGTAAGTAACAGCAACAATTTGACTAGGTGGTCAGATTTAAAAATGTCACTGAATTCATTTTTAATGAACAATTTTATTAAAATACAGAACAAAACTTTATAAAAAAGTGTTGTGCTGCACCTTGCAGTAAAATGTTTTTTTTTGATGAACCGTGACGATTTAACCTCAAACTTTCAAACTTACGTTCATCTGACAGTACAAAAAGTATACCTAAAGCTGAGAGCCGACATAGAGGAAGTTTCAAAGGCAGATCGCGGAACGCCGTTTTCATATCCGTAAAACAATTACCGAATCCCAATAAAAGAGAATTTTGACCACTTATTTTAGACCTTTATGCTTTTTTTTACGTTTTAAAGTTTTTGTGACTGGCAGAAATAGGATATGGGTGATGTTGATATATACTTTTAAAAAGTTTCAAATGCTAGGAATATATTTTTTAATAAAGTTTCATCGTTGCTTGCCGTTTCAACAATTCCTTTTTCTATTGTAAATGAGATATGAAATAATTATAATTTCTAATAAAGCATAAGCAATACAATCTTTGAATATAACCCATGTTCCAAAATGCATACAACAAACAGCTGCGATGTTAGACAAAAATAATGCTGCTTTATGAAGGACGGAGCTAGAATACCTGCAAAAAGTTAAACATATTTTAACTTTCTGCGGAATCACCAAATTCTTCAAATATTTGCAAGAAAATGGCGCCATTAGCAATTCAAATACTTTGAACGAATAGCAGAGATTCTACGAAAAATTTTCCCCAAATTCTATTGCATGGGAATGCAACTGAACGATCTCAGGCACGCCTTCCAAAATCCATGAATTCCGTTGATCGTGTTTTTTATTCCTCGCTCAATATAATATGTATTATAAGTCTGAATTTGACACATGAAATTTTCCCTTCAATAATCAAAATATAGGAACATGTATTTGAGAATAGAAATGAGCTCATTGCGAAACAAAACCCATTTGAATTACTGGCCTTCTTTTCAACACGGAATATATTGTTTTGAAAGATTGGTAACATTAACACTTAACGTTATTAAACATCAACATTAAATAGAAAAATTGAGAAAACTTTCATACTCAAATGTCAAAACGGTAGTGTTATCAACTATCACAAAAATCCCTAAATCAATTATGTTAACAAAATGCATCTTTTCCTAAATTTTAAGGTATACACATGCAAATAGATGAAATAGTATAAATAACTTTTTTTATACGATATTTATTACACTTGCTCTTTAGAAAACTCATCTCTGCAAGACTCATTTTCTATACTTTAGCTCGTATGATAAAACGTGTCTTATGAAATTTGTTTTTAATAGACTATTACATTTAAAACTAAGTATCTTTAGTAAATGAAACATCTAGCCGGAAAAAAGTTTGTTTGATGTGACAGTGGTCCTCAACATAATAAACAGAAATGACTTTTAAATAGAATTTGTATGCTGATTTTTGCCTGTATTTCATGGTCAGCAGTACCCTCCTAACAAATAAACGCTTTTCAATAAGTGAGCAACTATTGAAAAAGGTCATTCTTGGTTAATTTTGGATTTTTTGAAAACAATGTATTCAAATGTGGAATTTATCGAAGAATTTTAAAGATCAAAGATCAAAAGCACACATGAAGATACCAATGCGTGCAACCTAATACTATGAGTATAGATTTAATTTATCACATTTTGATGACGATGACTGAAGATAAAGATATTTTTTAAACAAAGCCTATTTTTCAATTGAAGTCATCTTAATCATCAAAATTGGAAAATACTGCAAAGAATGAAAATTCTCACCATATCTGCCAAGAACATGACAGGAGAAAATATGAATTTAGGACTTTTGAGAATATTTTATTTTAGAAACTTGACTTTCTTTGTGTCATTTTATTAACTGGTTGTTGCCTTAGAGTACTCAAAATTTTTATAACTCAAGTATTGTAATAAAGTAAATTTATATATACATCTTTGTTATATAACTACAGCATAGTACATAAACTAACTAACTTAATATAGTCTTTTACGATGCTAAATCTCATTTGTAGAACTACAACATTATTTTAGTTTTTCTATTTATTCTTTGGGATTGCAAATTTTTGGAGATATATATAAATTTTATATACAAATTAATACTAGTATTTATAAATATATTAATATAAAAAGCAGAATAGCAATTAGTAAAAAAAATTAACATAAATTCCAAAATAAAATAAGTAAACATTTTAAAATACTGTAAAAATAGTAATTTATAAATGGATGTATTTAAAAAGTAACCGCAGATATATCCTAAAATGTTCTAAATAATCATTTTATGAAATATAATTTCTACGACAGTAAATATCAGGTGTTTATGTAAAAATAATATAAACATACCTCCAATCTATCAGAACGAGGCATTTTTTGTTGTGCTACAACTGTTTGTGGAACAACGCCCAAAGGTGACCCAACACCGGAAGGGTCTGGGCCCACAATTGTAGGCATGATAGGACCTGGTGCAAAATATGGACTGTACGTACTTCCTACTTGAGGTACTCCCGTTAGATATGGATTGGCAGCCTGAAATAATTATTAAATTAAAACTAACACATAATTCATTGAAAAAAAAATATATAAATATAATTTCAAATATTTGAAAACAGCTAGTGGACATGCAAAGCAATATTAATAAAACTTTAAGCGTATATTTTAATAATAAGGCAATTAATGCCTAAATTTAAGCTCATAACTACTAATTCCACACCACTTCCATAGGTCACATTTTAATAAAAGGGATAAAAATTTTGTTCATTCAAATTTTTCTACACATAAAAGTTAAAGAATAACAAAAATACAAGTTCATGCAAAAGGTACATTATTAACATACAATGCACCACTATTCATCACTCAATACAATTGATAGTAAATAAATATGTAACATTAGCACACAATACAAATAGAATGGTGTTGTAATTTTAAACAGGATAAATATAATGTTTATTGCTGTTAGAATGTTAAACAAGTTAACAACATTATTATTAGCATTTTCTAAAGAATAACAATTCAGAAGTAAAAATACTTAATTAATTACAAATTAATAAAAATAAAATAAGAAACATACCAATTATTTGATAGCTATATAAGAAATAAAAAGTTATATTTCAAATATTACAGTTTTACTTTAGCAACAAGTATAATAATTCTACGTCTAACGAGTACATTTACAATAAATTATATTTTGTTAAAGTAGTAAAAATCTAATATTAAGAACTAGTTACAAAATACAAAAAATATATAAGTACTTAGTATTCATTCATTTTAATATGTGTGCCCTATATACTACAAAAGTTCATGCATTGTACGTACTAATTAGAAAATGTAATACCTAAGGTGGGTGTTTTTGAATTTTAAAAACAATTATTTTATGAATACTAAAGATTACTTTAATCCATAGTAGTTTTGATGCAAAAAAAAGGCATTTTACATTGAACAGATAGATACATCCTACCGATTCTGATTAATAAATGAAAGCACTAGAAAAAGCTGATATTGAGTGCGTGAAGCTGTTCAAGCTGCAGCGATTTGAATTCATAGGTAATAACGGTTATAAAGTTACCATAAGTGCGCACTGTTCATCTAGTGACATGGAAGGGTGCGGGAACAAGGTGAGAGGAAGGCTGCAGGCCGATCCATCCACCTCCAACAAGAACCCAATTAGTAAAGACACCAGCTACAGCGACCAGACGCATGCACTATACGCCTATATTCGACTGCATTGAGTTAATAATAACGTAAAAAACAAAAATATTATATAACAGCTCACACAACGTGCACTGCGAACAATTAAAAACAATTGATATAAAATAAAATAAATTCAGTGCATTTGCAGTCGGCTAGATATATTACATTTAGCCTTTTCCACTTTCTCCATACGAAAAAATACTATTCTAATAATATTAAGTTTAAACAGATCTCGCATTTATGTAATCGTGATCCGCATAATCACTATATTTTTAAACATTTTTTTATCATTTTACAAATTTATATTTTTGTCAATCAGTTCATATAAATAAATCCAAAATAAACAAAAGCTATTCAATGCATAAAAAAGAATAAAATTTTTGTAAATATCTCAATAAAACGTTATTTAATATAATTTAGATATTAGTCCATGTTAATAATACTTAAACTTAAAAAAAATTATAGAAAAGGCGTAGTAAAATTTTAGCTTAATCTATATCTTAATATCGCAATATTCGAATAGTGAAAAAGTTAAAAAAAAATAAACGTGATTAAATGATTGCAAAAATAATTAACGTAAATTCCAGTTTTCTTATATACAAAACAGGAAGTTGATATACATAATTATAGATATTTATGATTTTTATTTCTACCAAAAACGATTCTTTTGAAAGTTGTATTGTTACTAGTGTTACCAAATTATTACACTTTTAGAGATTACAATAATAACAGGTCGTTAATGTTAAACTATAATCTCTAGAAATATAATAATTTTTATTGTTCAACCTAAAAATATAATTTAATTACGTACTTACTTAAAAAAAAGTTAAATTTAGAAACAAAATAAAATTGATGGATAATGATAATAAAATCGACGCCAGCTAATAAAGAAAAGTAATAATTATACCAACAATTAAGCACACATACACACAACTTCTAATTTTGGAAACCTTAAAAATAAATACTACTAACTTGATAATATTTATGGTAAAATTGCCACATATTTAGCTTCAGGAATGGTAAATTACTTTCGACTAAATATAATTATTGATTTATGAAGACTATTCTGTGTAATAAGCTCTTCACTAAATACAAGTAACCCCAACTATTGGCATTTTCATGACTTATATTTTAAGGTATACTGTAGAAAATTGTACTAATTTGAATTTATAAAATTAATTTTATTCAAATTTTAAAACCACAATTAATTAATATTGAATATATCTATGTATATATGTATGTACACTATATGTATAACAACATCATTATAGAAATAAAACTTATTCTTTTACCATTTTATCAGTGTTAGTAGCTAAGTGAACTATTTTCATAAAAATGTAAATACACTACAGATAAAAGTTATCTATGTATTACGACTTCCTGTTTTAGTAATTTTATGTCGACTGCAAAAAATAGCAACACTATGCAATACTCAAAATAAATTGAGTCAGCAAGCTCTACTAAGGATTCCAGTTTACTATGCGGAAGCAATGAGACTTACGACAGTGGGCACCTGTCCTGGTACAATAGGTTGACCTGGTGTTAAACCCATTTGCTGCATAAGAGCGTTCTTTAATGCTAAATGATTTCTTCCATTAATGAGTAACTGATCCTTAAGATGCTGAGGCGGGTGAAAGTACTTGCACGGTGGCTTTTCTCGATTACAGCGACCCTGTAATAAAATAACAAATATAAAAATTAAGAAATTGAATATATAGTAATAAGTACGCACGTAGCACTAGTAAATGATTTCAATTCTATTACGTGCATCAAGACATTGGCTGATAAATAAATTCAGTATACAAGTGTGCAGGTGTGTACTTTTTAAAAACTAATTCTAGAACTGTAATTTTTAACCATATGTAATCAATAAAAAATATTTTTATTGCCCCAAAAAACAAATTTAGATCATCACTTAGATAAGTCAATCATTTAAAAATAATTAAAAATCAATCGCTGAAATTTAACACGGATCTATCGTTCTGGGCTTTGGTTTATATTTCCAGCACTTTCCTAAATCTAAAAGAGTTGCTATAACAAATATTAAATCTCAAACTACGCACATTTGTTCTCGTTTTTAAAATACTGTTCTATAAAAATTAAGAAAGGTTTAGCAAGTGTCCGTTAGCCACAAGTTTCCATTTTTATTCTAAAAATATAATTTAATGTATTCATCACTTCTAAAACATTTGAAATAATTAAGCAGTACTTTTAATGATGCTGAGGTTCTTAAAATATTTCGTAATTTACTTTCAAGTTTGAGTAGTGGCCAGGTCTATTTTATTTAAAAAATTTATTTCACATTATTAGAATAAATTATGCGATCGTTAAAATTTCCAATTATGTGACCGTTACGCCATAAAAGACAGCACTTTAGACACAGCCAAGGAAGTGACAGATTATAGATTAAAAATATCTAAATTGTAAGTTTCAAAATTGATCCTTCAAAATATTGATTAGATAATGAGAAAATTTAGTAATAATAACTCAATATAAAGGGTACATTTCAGTACCCTGCTTTCTTATTTCCACACAAGTAATAACGTTTCCGCCTTTTGTAGTGTAATAATTAACATGTTTGTCTATACACCAAAGTCGTTAATTTTTAACTGGAAATAAATTGAAATGCATTCCTTCTACTCAAAAGGGAGTAAAATCGTAAGAGCCGCATCTACGTGATGTTTGGTACGTTAGGAATTTATTCCTACTGGAAGTTGGGACACCTATAGGTTTGGGTACATTCTAGTAGATATGGTGAAATGATCATAGTAGTTCATACCATGAAGACAGAAAATTTCCACATTTTGAAGTTTCAGCCACAGAAGCAAACAAACAATAATATACGTTATTTATTGCGCCAATGTTTATTTATACGTTAGATTACGGTTAGTTAGAATAACGTAAATGTTTATGGGTGTGTTGAAAATACCCACCAAAATTATGTAATGGTCACAGCCTGTCCCAATGTGATATGTAATAGTGCATTTCAAAATTAAAAATAAGATCCCTATAAAAACTCAATTTTCGAACATGGCTTTCATTTAGGAACTCTTAACGCCTTCTTTATTTGTTCATTGTTTAGGTAGGTATTGAGCTGGAACGGTGTAGTGGTCAGCATTAGGGGGGTCCTGGGTTCGATCTTCAGCGCCACCTGCCGTGATTGTGGTTTTCTGAATTGGGGACAGAATTTCCACTCACACCTACTCTCGAATCTCCTTAAAAATACATACTTTCCTTTACCTATCCTTACTTCCTATTCTTGGCTGAAGAGGCTTTCAATTACTCCTACGGCAACCAGCTCCCGTACGAGCAAATTGCTTTCAGGTGTAATATTCATGTATCAAGAACGTAAAGGAGGCGTTTATAGTCCACGGCGAAAAAATGCAAGCCAAAAGCGTTAGCCTAGAGTTATTACTCGCCCGAATACATACAATATTTTATGCACGATGAGTGTTAAAGTTTTCCAAGATTTTTATGCTCAAAGTAAATGACGTGGGCCATTAAGTTGCACTTTTCACCAGGAAAACTTGTTCGTGGAGTACACTTTAACGCCCAGTCGTGCATAAAAATATTAATGACTCTTTGAAGATACTTGTCCTTCTGGAAAATCGGTTAAACTGGTTTTTTATTTATTGTTGGGTTTTGATACAAAAACAAATTCTAAATTGATTTTTGATTTATGAATTATTGGTTATTATTATGGTTATTAGCGGCACATTTGCACTAACCATCGATAACTTCACAAATGTGTTTTTCAATTAAATCAAATTCTTCATCAGAAGGTAAATAAAGGTGTTCGCCTCTTTGTAGTCTATGTACACTCAATTTTTAAAACGTAAACCGCTAAAGCAAACGAAAATCAGTATTCATCACACAGATTGTAAATGATCAACCGGTTTTAATGGGTAAAAAAAAGTTTATGCACAACAGTGATCAATGAATGATTAAGAAATTGGGAACATATTTTTTGTATTCGTTTTTTTAAAATACATAACCAGAAAAATGGTATATAACTAAATATTTAAACGTTTCCATTTATATAACTAATTCGACAACTGTTACAATTAACCTCAAAATGTACAGTAAATTAGTGTTTTTTCGGAATATGCTTAAACGAACACAAAAAATTTTGTTCGATACTCGTGCGCTGTCTGATCTCGGGCCTGAAATATGTCTCGAAAATAACTATTAAATAGACCATATTAATAATAAATTAAAAGGTCTTCGTCCAAATTTATATTTTATTTTATTAAATTAACAATTGTTTCGGTAATATAACTCTTTTTTAAAAAAGTAATAGCATCATCAGAATGAACATAAAAATTAAAATTATTTCATGTTACAAATATAATACTATGA
>JAHWXV010484648.1:0-14263 GCA_024586415.1 Phrixothrix hirtus | reverse complement strand
AAACCATTTAATCTTGTTAATTAAGTGTGTGTATTTTCTTTAATCTGAACCAGGCGTCTTTTTCGCTATTTGGGACGTCAAATCAGTTTTGGAAAGTTTAGCCGAACAGTAGACTCCGACTTACACCATTTTTGCAGGCCCAAGTCTACTATTTGATTTTTTTGTTAGGAAATAGCGTGGCATATATTTTTGAGGGCATTATTATGTTGTTTGAAATTTGGGTTTAATCATAGCCGCACTCGCTTGATATTTGCCAATAATTATTTGGATTTAGCGAGTTGTCTATAATTAACATTTTAGATAATCACGTTTATCTTTTTTGGGGAATTCAAAGCGTAATTAGCTTAACGAATTATTTAGACGATCTGTATCGATCGCAATTATTTTAAGATACATTCCCATCACCGAAAACAAACTTTTTAAAAGCATCTAGGTTACCAACAACTTTTTACCAGAGGTGTTCTGAAGACCCATCCCACTCTCCGTTAGGTATTCTGGCAGCTGGACATCATCTCTCTTTTCTTTTTTTTTTCATATCACGTGGACGCAGGTAAGAGCGATTTGAAGCGTGGCAGACATAAAAAGTTTGGCGAGTCTTGTTACGAATTGGGTGACAACCTAGGTCAGAGAAATTGGGTTGTAAGTAAAAACAAATGATTATTAATGTGCTTTACTACTTTCCAAATCAGTGAATATGCATAGCATAGAACTAGGCTGCCCAGAGTCTATAGTATATGCTATTAAAAAGGAAGAAGAATATAAGAAAGCAGGAATAGCTGAGAAAATAATCGTCTTCGTACTTATGATGAGACATGGCAATAATTGGTTCGATGTACAGTAAATGATTTGTTTTCTACATTTCTATATTAAATTTATATTAAAGAAGATGATTTTATAAGGTGGGGGTACAAGTACGTGTTTAACATAAAAAAGTTTAGAGAACAAGGTATGATTTAATACATGAATTTTATACTTTCTTCCTCCTTTTTAGATCGCAGCATAATCTATACTGATGGACCGTGGGTGAATGAGTGTTAGACACTCTGTTAATAAATCATGGACAGATAGCAATATCCAATGTAATTGACAAACCTTGCTTGAAGGATTAAGTCCGGGTTTAAAATTACCAAATGGTCTTGGACCTCGTTTTGCATTGTTGCATGCTGGCGGTAATTAAGGCTTTTTCCCAATGCGGAACTTACATTTCTTTGCAAAAAGAGACAACAGATACTCATCATAAAATGGATGCAGACGCTTACCACAAGATATTTTTCAGCAGTTATTTGCAAATGTACCTCAAAATTCAGTCATTTTCCTTGATAATGCTTCATTTAGAAATTTAGACAAAATTCCCAAAACAAGTTGCCGAAAACAGATAATCATTGACTGGTTTACTGAAAAACGACTACCATTCGAAGGCTATATGGCTTGAGTATCACAACATAAACCCTACTTTGAAGAAAACAAACTTTATGTAACTACACAAAAAAGAGGACGTACAGTTCTTTGTTTGCCATCCTTCTACTGCAACTTAAATACAATCGAAATCGGTCTGAGCACAAGCGTTGTATTAAAATGAATAATAATATATTTAAATTTAAAGATATGTGGCAATTAATTACAAGTGGTTATAACAGTGTTAGGTGCAAAATTAGCAAAACTATATCGATCATGTAAAAAATATCAAAACTATGAAGTGGAGAGCAGATAATCGGCAAAATGATCTTGAAGAATTCTAGTTCATGTCGCGCAATCGTCGTCAACATCAGAAGACTTTAAAATGAATTCAATGAGTGATTAATTCTTATTACGCAATTAAAATGATGCGTATTATATATTTCAATATTCATATTAACTGCTTTTGCCGTTGTACCTATATGTTAAACATTATATAGTACAATTAAAATGTTGTAATGTATTATATTTCTTGTAAACTAACCTAGAAGTATATATTTTATTTAATAACACAGTCAATTTTAACCTGAAAAAAAGGGTTACATGTAGGTGCTTTATACTTATTTATATTTAAATAATTAGAATCAACTAAATTCTGTCATCCAGAATTAATAACCTTAATAAACATTTAAAGGTTATGTTTCGGTTGTTATTTATGTGACAAAATCAGTTGTGTCTCTTATACAAATTGCGTGTCCTTGCCTTTAAGTTAAGCTTAACTTTATTTAAAATCTATAATTATTATTGTTTCTTAGCAATAGTACAAAAAAAATTGCTGGAAATAAGTATATGTCACCATTATTCTCAAAAACGTATGGCAACAAGGTGCTATTTCTCCATTTAAACTGTACGCCATCTAAAACGGGACGGTTTATAAGCAATTTACCAAATACGCCTAACGTTGCAAGATACATTATTTTATTTTCTGTATCTTTTAAACAAGTTTGAAATAAAACATGTAAATCATTAAAAATGTATAAAAAATATTTATTCGTTGGTATAAATCTAGCAACGTAGCATCTTTTATAAATTCTAACCTACGAATATTTTAACAACAAAACCTTGCCTAAAAACCTAGTTTAAATTAAAAGTAAGCCGACGTCGGCTGGTGTACTGGATAGTATGTTTGCCTTTACACCCAAGGGACGTGGGTTCAAACTCTATCGAGGTCGGTACATTTTTGAGCGGAGAAAAGTTTAAAAGCATGCTTTCTTCTCCGATAAGGAAGTAAAATCATGGATCAATGTGATATTGGGCACGTGAAAAATCCCTACTGGCGCTGAAACTCCTCCAAATTCGGAAAAATTATAGTAGGCATAGTAAAATGACTATATAATAGTTCTAGTCCAAGAGGGCGAAGGCAAATTCCGTATCCCGAACCCTCGGCCCCAAAAACAAACAAAATTGAAAATATCGTACATTACTTAACAAAAAAAACCTTTTCCTTCGAAATTCGTTGGTCAAAAAGAAAATGGACGAACACTACTTTGATTTAAAAAAATATAAAATCCATAGCAACTTAGAAAACTCATTTGACGTTTTATTAACGTTATCCATCAATTTCAGTTTGGATTTTAGTCAAAATTTTAGTTCTCATAATACACATAGATAAAAATATTTCGAAAAGATAAAATGGAACAAACTCTTTAATGGCTACTTATGACTACTATTGGATTTTTGTAATTGCCGATAACAGATAGTATTACTTCTCTGACGTGTTCAAGGTTTTGTTGTTAACAAAATTTAAATTCTATCGGAACAGGTAAGCTTAATTAGGAATTTTTATTTTACTTATAGATATAACATTAAGAATGTTACATTTCCAGTTTTACCTAACATTAAAATTGTAACAAAAAGCGATTTTCAGCAGCATTTGAAAGTAATTAAAGCTTTTTCGGAAAAATACTTGGTATCACTTGTTAGAAACATTATGGTAGTTATTAAATGTTTAATTATTTATAAAATTAAGCTCTCATATGTGTCGACTGGCAGCTTTATATCGAAGCTCTCCTTATGGAAAAATATACCACAATTGAGTTTTTCACATCGTTCACAATAATTCGTTAACGTACCCTATGAGTGAATCAAAGCAATCAGCTCTAGTGTAGGCGATTTGTGATAAGTAATGACTTTTCCCATACCACATTTCATAATTCAACAGCGGTCAGTCTGTTATTCCCATATAAGTCACGAATTGACTCACCAAAGCAATAACACATCTTCAAAATTTAGCATGGGAGTCACTTTTGTAATATTGGTCACCAGTGTTTAAATTATTAGAAAAAACAGAAACTGCTCGAACTACTTGAACGATTTCTGTTTTTAGGGTGCCATTGTACAGACAATAAAGCATTCTAAGTATTTCACTATGTAAAAACTTTGGTTTAATAAAACTCGCTGATTACGATGTCAGCATAGGCACTGTCTACACGTGTAGATAACAATCTTGTAAAAGATGAAATATTAATTTTATGTTCTAAGCATATACGAAAGCTTTAATAATCATGGCAGAACATGTCACATCTTAAAAGTTCAAGCGTTGTCTTCCATAGATGATTCATAAACGGTGGGATTGATTTCTTCTTCGTTTATTTCCCTATTAAATTCTTCTTCAAAGCTTTTCTTAGATTTGGGCAACTATACTGCAATAGATAGAGCGGGTATAATATGACAGGTTGTAATCCATCTTTGTTTTGTTCCCACACAAACTTCTTTGAAAGTAGATATTTTTCTGACATTACATTCTTATATTCATAAGCTTGCAAGTGGCTTCGATGACAATGGTGTCTAAATGAATCTTCATTAAGAAGCAGCCTGGCTGTATCATACCGTTCCATCTGCCGACATTTACCTGTTCGGGCTTCGCACAGTCCCTTGCTCATTGGGTCATTGTAGATTGCTCTATTCGTTAACATTGCAATCGAAGAAACAGTTCACCGGATAGTTCCTTTTCTACACCAAGTTGCTGCATGGTTTGCAAGAATTCTTTATTATTTTGCTGAAGGATACGTGTCATACCTGTGACCTTCCTTAAGCCTAAGAAACTTCTACTGCGATACAACCAGTAAATGTTTAGCCTCCAAGTGCAGTACTTACTTTTAAATGTGCATATCAGGTTTTGTTAAGTGACTGATGTATGAAGCTATAATCTATATATCGGTTTCTTCAAGATCATAAATGATTGAATAAGAATCACGTAACTGAGCTGCTTGGAAGAACGCTCTTGTATGCGCTTCACATGATCGTGGTGCTTTGAATCAGAAGAAAGATCATAGCAGGAGGAAGTCCATGATGTAATACTGCAACGGAGACTTTGTACTTTGTGTCATTCACTTACTGTTGGATTGGATATCTTGAGCAGAAAAATGGGTCCAGGCGTTGATGTTAAATAACAGACACAGTACGGTTATGGAACACTTAATATTTATTGCTAGCCTCTCACTCATAGCTCAGTTCGGTAAATTTTTATTTTTTACCTATAATTGATTATTTTTGACTTATTTTGGCTCACCCTCTATACGTTCAGGTGGGATTTTTATTGCTTAAGCTTAGTTACTTTTGATTTCTAACCTTTTTGTTTGTCTATAAAATTTTTGTTTGCTTTTAATCATTTTTGTAAAATGTTTAACAAATTGTCACATTTTGTGGAGCATTTGTTTATGAAACATATATTTGTAATTTTTCTGTTGTCTGGTGTTCTTTAAGATGCTTAAAAGAATGTATTGGTTAGTTTTACGCTGCTGGTCATAATTGTCATTACATAACTTGTTTTATAGCATACTTCAAAAATGCAACACTTTTGGTCATATTCCTGATTTTTATTTGTATCTTGAATTTAATTATTTGAAAGATTTACTTTCTTTGTTTAATTCAGTTCAATTATCAAAACAGATTGTGTTTTTAGATATTTATTTAGATCAAATAAAATAACGAGTTAATATTTTCTTAAATCTAAGTTTTTTATCTATTTCCAAATTCGAACATATATTACATATAGGAAATTGTATTAAAGTTCGAATTCGTTGATTTTTAGTTTGTCCTACGAACTTCAAGATGGCAGTTTTAATGCAACTTAAGTTTAGCGTCGCGTGTGAGGGCGCTGGTGTTTAGCTTTGCAAAATGAATTACGGCGTGCATTATTTAATCGTTTAAATTTGTTGTTAAAAATGCAATAATGTGTAATGTTTCAGATTAAACCTATACACGTGTTTAGTTGGTGTGTTAGTATTTGAGACACTGAAGGCTGAATTTACCGTTATCCCCCAGCTATGACTAGTTCGTATTTGTTTTTAACTTTTTTACGCGGAGATTTCGCTAAGGTTCAATTTCTTTCCATAGAATCGAACTTAAAAGTTAGAGTCTTAAGTTCTTTCGTTGTAGACTCTTAGGAAATGGTGGACGACTGATTCAAAGGCCTTTCCCAATGTGTGTGTGTGTGTATATATATATATATATACACCCATGCGCACACGCGCACGCACGCACGCACGCACGCGCACACGCCCGCACGCATGCACGCACGTACGCACGCACTCACGCATGCACGCACACACACACACACACACACACACACACGGAGAGGTCGTGGAAAGGTCTTTAAAGCTGATTTAGTGGAACTAATCTCCCACTGTATATACAAGGTGTCCTGGATATAAGAAGCATTATTGAAGGCACATATACCCCAGGCTTTTGTGAGCGCAAATTTGTAAAGATTTTTAATCTAATTAAAAAAAGTTTGAAAATTTTCGCGTGCAAATCTACCATGGTTACGGATATGTATATGCTTTACCATGAAACGTACTTAGAAACATAAATACTACTTTGTTTTTGTTTTCACAGCGTCAGGTTACATTTACTAGAATGTACTTTTAGAGTCAAGGTCGCCAGCTGTTTTAATATAAAGTATTCCAATGTATTCCTTTAAAATCATCCAAATTTGCTTTTACTAACACTACTGCTTATTAATTATAAGTTATTTATGGATTAATTATTATAAAACGTATTTAATAAATATCTGAAATTTACATAAGTTTGATCTACAATAATTTATATGTAGATATTTTATACTGTAGAGAAATTACGTTAAATTTTATGATATATATCATTTAAGTTTTTAATTATTTTCACAAAATTTAAATTATACGCAACACAAGTGAATGTAAATATTAGTATATGAAATATTTATCAAAAACAATTTAGTGCTGTGTTAAAGAGGTTTTGTAAAAGTGAAAGTTATTTAAAAAATATTTTTAAATTCAATGTATACATATTAATAATCGTATCTAACCTTGTTTTTATTTTAAAGAAATTATAAACTTACAGAATTAACAGAACACTAGAAACTTTTATGAAGAAAATAAAACCTTTTTAAACGGTAAGTAACGTATCGAGCATTTTTAATAATCGATTAAAAATTATTCTTCAATGATGGTCTGAAATCGTTTGCGTTCGTTCAGCTTCGGCCAGCGGCTAAACATTTATAGGATCAACAATTTCTTGTTGAATACAGTAGCCCAAGTTAAAAAGCATGAGCGGGCTGAAAACTTTAAATGCAAAACTAAGCAATTTAGACACATAATTTATAAGCGTTTTTTGTTGCGCATATTAAGATGTGCCTGGTGTCCTTCTTGGTACACGGTAAGGTCGTAGTGTAGCTCTGGCAAACTAATTCTCCAATTCAATAGTGCATGGCGAGAAACGTAGCATAGTTCTATCCTTTAGATGTTTCGATCCGGTATTTTAAAAATTTAACTTTTTGATTTATGAGCTAGCCTAAAAGTTGCGCTTTCGCTGGTTGGGTATTTTGCTAAAATTTGATATTTTTTGTGGGTTAATAAACTTTTTATAATTTATT
Organism: Phrixothrix hirtus; assembly: GCA_024586415.1. NCBI lineage: Eukaryota > Metazoa > Arthropoda > Insecta > Coleoptera > Phengodidae > Phrixothrix > Phrixothrix hirtus. The sequence continues at coordinate 6,954 of JAHWXV010484648.1, read as the reverse complement.
AAAAATGCCATCATTACGTTTAATTAAATTTCTGTATGACATTTGTTTCAGTATTAAAATTGATAATTAACCTTTTATTTTTATTTGAATAACGTTTAAACATTGTTAATAATGCTGATTTAATTTGATAAATTTAGTTTGGATTTCTCCGAAATCAATCTTCGACGATACGTCACGTCGGTTGTAGGTGGACGCGTCTAACAGGAACTACATTATCTTATCTTATTTGAACGTATTCTTTGAATAAATTGTTTTAGCTAACGGTTTGTTCTTAATTGTTTTACATTAAATATAGTGTTACAGTTTTAATATTTTGAAAATATTTTAAATAATATTTCGTGCAACCTTCGGTCAATTGTTTATTATTTAATTCGTTGTCCGAATGCTGTTTTCAACAACAATTTTTACAATTTTATAAAGAAATTTACAATAGTTATTTACGTAATTAATACGTTTTAATTTGCAGAAATTAATTGGTAATCGAAATGTTTTTAAAATTGCCTTTTTGATCACTCGCAGTTCACACTTTAAGCACACCGGAACTGTTACACTTTTATGTCGCGAAAATTAGGTTTAAACGATATAAAAAATTGGATTTATTGTTTATTTGTCTAATTTATACTTTTGCGCTAGAAGCGAATTCATATATTTAAAAAACGTTCAGAAAATTCCGGAATATGGCTTCAGAAAGTCCAGAATTCGTCACAATACCAGTCAGCATTGTGCTCATTCTTTCAACAAGAAATATTGCAGCCTCTGTTTGCAGGTTTATTAAAAACGTATGCCATGCATCTTCTGCAGGCATTTCTTGATCAGCAACAGGATAAACATTTAGGACGTACCTACAGGGTGTTTCAGATATAGACACCCCAATAAGCGTAAAATTAAAAGCAATACGAATACTAAAAAAATTTCTTTTTTTTTAGTAATGACGAGTCGGGTAAGTGTTTTTTACTAAATAAAAATTTCCGTTGCAGAGCAGAATTGTACGTGTTTATTTTAACTTTCGAAGCAGACGTATAAAAACAAGACTAAAATGATACACCTTTTTAAATGTCAGTGACCGATATCTTGATAAACGAAATTACGCCAACTTGCATCAGTTACTAGATGCGTTTCGTTATCTAACCAGTGTTTTAATAATAAAAACTAAATCGCAAATTGTGCCCATCTATACCGTGTTTAACTGATTGGTGCTTTTGTGTTAATAAAAAAATGTCAAAAATGGATTACAAGCATAAAAAAGGTCCCCTCGAAAACGCGCATGGACTTCGGTGTTTCGACCAGACTATAGATATACAGAGTACCGCAAGATCGAACAAATCGGACGTATTTATACCAATTTACACCCCGTTAAATATATTTAAATATATGTGCGTGAGATTTTTGACACCCCTGCACCCTTTTGGTAATAAAATAAAAATTTGCCTTAATTCCTATGCATTTTGATACAACTTTTTATAAATATAACCGCGACCGGCAAACTCAATCATCAAAGGTTTGAGTACTCTGGCTTTACCTTTGCGCGCTATCTATTGGTAAATTGTTGTTGCTCTGTAAATGCTAAAAATTCTTTGGCTTTTATCATTATACTGTGCATTTTTTAAATACTAAATCTCCGATTTCATTCAAATTTAGCCGCTTGTTTTAAATTTTGTCTATAGTAGATTTTATGTAAATATGTTTTAAAATTTAAACATACAAAGTAATTTATAATTAACTAACAGCTGGCACTAGATACATATTCTAAAAAATAAGGAAATATGACTATGGCGTTTACAACACATATTTCTATGAAACGGAAATTTTTATAATTTTCATCGTTTCAAGGTACTTGTTGTTTCACAATTTAAAAAAATCATTGTACCTTTGTCCAAAAATAGATGTAATTTAGATGCATACTCATCTACACAATTTAAGTGTCTTCATTCACTATTGGAGAAAAAGGAAGGTAGTCGGCAACTAACAACATTTTCTTGGATAACACGTATGTTTACATGAAAAGAAGTCAAATACAAAACGTTTTTGGTGAGTTTAGTCATATTTTGAAATATGTATACCATAAAAGTTCGCGAAAATTTTAATCGGTAACATATAGGACAGATTGTTTTTACTTAACAAATTGCTGAATGTTCCTACCGGTACATTCAGAAATAATGAGGGAATATTCGACCACTATAAATTATTTCAAGAATTAATTCGGAATTTTGCATTATAAAATAATAACAACCTTACATGGCCTTTTATAAGCTTTGTTGCTTTGTTACAATCAAATTTAAATGTACAAAAACTGCTCAATAATGAAAAATCAGATCAGATGTAATGAAGTACTGTTTATTAATAACAAATAATGTATCAATCGCTTTATTTGTTATTAAAACATTTCGTATATATTGCGTTGTGTATTCTTTAAAAACCAACCTTTTTATTGTAAAATTTGTACATTTAGTGTATGTGTTTTTTTAACATTTTTTGTTAGCACTAATAGTTAAATCAGACTTGGATCTGTCAAAACTAAGAAAACACAACTTTCAATCCAGTTTGCACCATTTATTACACATTTAATAAACAAAGTAATATGATACGTAAAATATAGTTTCCTGAAGATATTAATAACCTGTTTCCTTCTAGTATTGCATTAATACAATTTTTACCTTTTTGAAAATATTAATTAATAATAATTTTAAAACTTACATTTCTCTTATTCAATTTTACCCTTTTAATAAAAATCCTTTCCAGTTACTTTATCATTTTAGTATAGCATTAGACACATCGAATAGACCAGGTATTTACAATGAAAACATTCATTGCAATTTGATCCGTATTTACATTTGGGTGTATCGTTGAATTTGCTTTAGATTTACCCAAGCGGTAGTTTTTTGTAATAGTATGCCAGCGAGTTAAAAAATGTTGTACGCCGTTTTTTTAAAAAATGTCTTGTATTATTTAAAATAGTATAAATGAGTAGTTATTATCAGGTAGAGCTGCTACTATTTTTTTAAACCAGTTCAAAATTACCCTGTATATTAGCTAGGAAATTATACGACAAATTATAATTAGGTTCTATACAAAAAGAGGTGAAAATTTATAAGAGATATGAAAGTTAACAGATTGGCCGAGATAGAAAATTCAACAAAGAATATCAGAGAATAGTTATACAAAGTAAATTTAGAAACTGAAGAACAAGAAGGAACTAATGATGAATGAAATGGCAAAAATGGTAAATAATAATTTCAGAGCAATGTGCTGGTGGAATAATGAAATAGAAGAAAAGCTTAAAGAAAAGAACATAATTTCAAAAAATCTATAAACGAAAACCTCTATAAACCATGCCAAATATAAAAGATCGAGAAAAGAAGTAGTACGATTTTTAGGTTTTAAATAAAAACAAGCGATATCCAGTGTTTATATTATAGAGGGTTTTCGGGAGTTAATGTGAAGCTTCATAGGATTATTGTAACATATATTTTATGCAAAATGGATTGAAAGTAATTTTATTTGATTCGACAACTCAAAGATATTTTAGAACAACATTAAGAAATTTCTGTATGCACACCGATAACAGCACGATATAATTTCAGTGCAGATTATGGCAAGAACATCTGGGATAACGATTTTTTCCTTCAGGCGAGCAACATTCTCCAATCCTTTGCATTATCCCAGAGGAAGAAGTCTAATTGTTTCATATTTGGACCTCTTGTAGGCCATAGGATGAGTCCTTTTCTGCTAATCCACCGCTTTGGAAATCATTTTGCTCAAAATTCGCAAACAAACAGCTCTATCTTGTTGAATGATGATCTGAAGCCCAGCATCTTCCATCTCCATTTGCCCGATTTGAGGGGGTAGCAAATTATGCATGTCCAAATAAACATTGGAGTTAATGCTGGCTTGAGCAAAGCAGGGACTAAAAAGCCATCAAGCCGCGCTTAACATTGACCTCAGGACAATTTCGAATGAATTTGTGTATGACATGTGGATTTTCAGAACCCTGCGATTTGGCAATCGTACCGATTTACATAACCGTTGACATGCAATATTGCTCCATTAGAGATGAGGATGTTATCTAGAAATTCTGCTCCATTGACAATCAGACTGTGGCTGTGGCTTGATTGCATACAAAACTTGAATTTTATAGGCATGTAACTTTAATCTCATTCGTATGACGTCAAACAGTCGATTTTGAAAAATTTAATTATTGATTACGGCTTGGCATGGAGTTCTGAGGGCACCAAACACATGATTATCGGATTCCTTCCATATGTTTTTCTGATGTTTTAGGTCTTCCTGCTGGTTTCCCTTCCTGCTAATTAACGGTGAACTTTTTGTACCATCGTCGGATATTGTTCCCATGTGATCGATCTCGTCTGAATCACCATTGTAATAAAACTATGGTTTTGTGTTCCGCTAATAATTAGACACGCGCAGCTTTTTCTTGTACGGTAAACAACATACAACACAACAATGCTGCATGAGAAAATTATAAATTTGACAATAATGACAGTATTTCTGTCGTTTTATTTCCGCCCGACAATAGCAACCCATTTATACTATTTTAAATCTTACAAAACTTTTCCAAGAAAACGGTGTATGTAGATTTTGTGATCCGCTGTCATAAATAGGATTGCTGACTGTGTAAATCTAAATCAGTTGACTATAGACCGAACATAAACACGGTTTAAATTATGAATATTTTCACCTGACCAATTACAATTTGATCTAAAGGGTATCTCATGGGGAACGCACATGGCCATTTTTAAATAAAACGATAATTTTTTGAAGTAAGCAGTTATTCAATTTCATTCTCAAGTGGACAAGCTGTGGTTCTGTTTTAAACAGTGGGTCCGGCAACGGTTCTCTAAGACTGTCTCTGCACAACTATGTTCTTTTCACATAATGTTTGATAATATTTTTGCAAAGATGCGGTTCAATCTCACCAATCACACGTTGGATCGCCGCCTTGAGCTCAGGTGGCTTACTGGTCTAAATCCGCCATTTTACAATATTCCATAAAAAACCACACGGCGTCAAATCCCACGATCTGGCTGATCAATTAACATATGCGTTTCGGTAAATGACACGGTCTGGAAATTGTTGTAACAGTTCAATTGATCCTCGCGCAGTATGACAAGTGACGCTGCCCTACTGGAAGATTTGTACCGACCAATTGATGCCATAAAGGGTCTGTTATTGTACGGCGATAACGAATACCATTTACGGTAACTGCATTTGCAGAAAAAATATGACCCTACCACTCCACCTGCCCAAAAATCGCATCAGATAGTGAAGAATGCATTGGTTATTCCGAAATCCCCAAATGCGAAAATTTTGCTTGTTGACGAAGCCACCAATTTCAAAATGCATCTCATCACTGAAGGTGATTTTTTTCGCATAATTGTCGTCCTCGTTTAGCTTCGCAAAACTCAACTGGCAAATTGTCGGCGCTTCAAATGACCTGTTTTCGTGAGTTCCTGCCGCAACTGAATTCTGTACGCATGACAGTATAGATCTTTTGTTAGAATGCGCTGTAGAGAAACTCTTGAGATGTTCAATTGTTGTAAACGACGTCTAATTGGTGTTTTCGGATTATCAACGACACTTTCGTTCACTGTGACAATGTTCAAACGGAACGACCACGTACTCGAGATACTTGATCTATAACTGACCCGGTTTCTTCAATTTTTTATCAATCTAGCAATTCGTTCGATTTGGGGCGCACGTACTTTGCTAGTTGTATACGCAAACATGTAATGCGTTTTCACAATAATAACTCGCCGTTCTTGTGTAGCGTTTCATAACTATTCATCTCAACAACAGTAAATAACAAAAGTTAAAGTTTCAATGCTGATGACCTTAATGGGAAAATGGCGCCAATTTTAAAATGTGCTCTCGCGATGACACCCCAGTTAGATGCGTCTAATGCTATAAAACGATAAAGCAACTGGAAAGGATTTTTATTAAAAAGGTAAAATGGAATAAGAGTAATGAAAGTGAATTTTTCTAATATGTCCTTAAAACATTTTTAAAATTACTATTAATTAATATTTTCATAAAGATAGAAATTGTATTAACGCAATACAAAAAATCCTATTTTTGTCTTTCCGTCCTATTAAGTGGTGTATGGTTTATTAATTTTCTTTTCTTAAAATGACCGCTTATCCCATCTTGTCTATTTTTTTTTCTATTTCCGATTACCCAAATTTCGGAATCATTGTTGGTACCTTTACTTTAATTCAATTTACGTTGATACCGTAACAACTTCTGGTTTTCACGTATCCTATCTATGTCACCCAGCGTTCCTCGTTCTAGCTTCATTGCTTATTTTCGCATCTAAATTAGAAATAATTTTTCTAAAATGTATCAATTTATATTTAATTTGCAGAACAATAACTGACCTTACTACCATTTTCTTTGAAAAGTCAAATTGCATTTATTGGTGATGCGATCAACAATAATCTAGGATGTCTCAGAATTGTGCATGTAATCCTCCTAACTGTGGAGTTGTCAGTAGCAGTGTTGAAGCTAGTGCAGCTGGAAGGTAACTTTCACATTTAATTAATGCAATGAAAATGTAATAAGATATTTAGTTCCATACTCGAGAAAGGAGGATCTGCAGTCGATGCAGCCATTGCAACCCTATTATGTGAAGGGGTCACAATGCCACATACAATGGGGATTGGAGGAGGTTTTATTATGACAATCTTTAAAAAAAAATGTTGTAAAGTTAAAGTTTTGATGTCTAGAGAAACCGCATCAGGAAAATCTGATGCATACATGTTTGCTTCTGATCCAAGTTCGGCATCTAAAGGTTTATACATTATCACTTAAATTAAAATGTTATTTATATTAATTTAATTATAGGTGGAAGTTCAGTTGCAATACCGGGAGAAATAATGGGTTATTGGTACGCCCACCAAAAATATGGAAAGCTGCCTTGGAAGTCGCTTTTTGAACCGG
>JAHWXV010484568.1:0-10073 GCA_024586415.1 Phrixothrix hirtus | reverse complement strand
CTTATTCTGGCGACGATCGAAGGGAGGTAACGACGCGATTTGCATGGCCGTGAGCGTATGTATCCGGTCCCGCAAATAACCATTAAGTGGGAATTGAAGAGTCCCCCTTTTAAACAATCTGAGGTCGATCGTGGACCCTACTGGTATAGACCCAGGATAGAGACAAACTTATTTCCTAACCCAACGTCTATAACGTCGCGATTTGCGCAGCTATGGGTGTGTATCCGGGCCCGCAAATAATCACTAAGTGGGAATTGAAGAGCACCCCTTTTAAAGACTCTGAGATCGATCGTGGACCCTACTGGTGTAGACCCAGGATAAAGACAAGCTTATTCCTTAACGCAACATCTATAACCACCCCACCTGCGTGCTGTATAATCAGGTACTTTTAGAGTATAGGAAAAAGGAGATGATTCTCTCTTAGGCATCATCAGGCGTGTGTCAAAGCCTGTAGTATTCACAAACCCCTCCCAGTGCTACATGCTCTATTCTTGGTGGGACTTAGTTCTTTATCACAAAAAGAAGGAAGCCCTGTCTGAAATATAAACCTCAGTTTTCGGTATTGACAACCGAGGATCTTTGTAAGAGATATTTATGTACTGTGTTTTTCTCAGTGAAACTTAGTCAAGGATGGTGGATGGTGGAGTCTCCACCATACTCGCTCGTTTGATCGATCTGTTGGTTCGTTGATCTTGACTACGTTTAATTGGCGATCTAGTGTAGCTGCTATTAGTTGCGAAACGATTGCGCGGAATATTAGTCGTAAAATTTGTCACGTTTTTATTTTACAATTAATTTGATTATACTGTCAAACGACTTCCCAGTTATTTGTTTTATTTTAAATATTACGTTAGCAGTAAGATCATTGCCTGTAAAGCTTATAGAATTGGGAGCCGATCAGAATGGTACCTGTCTCACATCTAAGGACGTAGAGTGTGGCTTTTTCCTACCATTGGATTAACTAGTACGTTAAGGGTAATTAAACGCGAGAAACCAGTTCTGCCTCACTGGTTGATGTTGACGATAACCTTAAATTTCTTCCTTTAATCATTATTTGATTATCTCCTGAGTAACTGTAAATCCTGAATCTTTGCTTAGCTTAGTGTAATTTTTTTTCTGTTAGATTCAATTTTATTTCGTCTTGTAATTTATTATGATCTCTTCCTGCAATTTATTTTAACTTGATTTATGGGATGACATACTTCATACAATTTATTTTGAGCTGTATTAATTGATAACATTTCTTCTTGCAGTTTATTATGACTTCATTTCACTTCTTCTTGTAAGATATTTTGATTTGAATCGATTTTATTCAGAATTTTGTTTAGAATTCTTATTAATGGTTCCATATTTCCATTTGTACTTCTTGTAATAGGAATCAATGCCTAATTTTAACATATTTATTTATTTAATTTTGCTTTATTCATTTTTCTCGCGAGTTCATGATCCTGATATTTAAATTCCACTTCACACACAAATTGTAACAAAACTAGCAAGTTATTCAATTATTTATTTTAACTGTCTAATTTATTTACACTTAATTAACATGTGTTCGAGAAGTCTTCAAATAAGCAATTTCGTTGTACAACGAGTTAAAAACATTGAAATTAGGCTAAATGAATATTCGTTTGTTGAGAATATTGGTGTGCTTTTTAAGGTTCTGTATATTAAATACTGTTGTTGTTTGCGCCAGCTGTGTATATTTAATTTATATTTTGAATCTACTTGTATATTTACATATTTTCAATTTGCATCTTTAATTTTGTACATTTTTCATGAGCGCTTCCAAAAAGCATAGTATTTTAATTCTTACTGAACATCGCTCAATTCGCGACCCAAACTGCAACCGCTTTCACTCTCGTTTAGATGTTGAAAGTACCAACACCGCCGCGTCTCGTTTTTTTTTGTATATATTGTCGTAGAGGTGTTGAAAGTCTCAACACCACCCGATTTCAATTAACTCTCGTTGAGGCGTTAAAAGTATCAACACCACCCCACCTTATTGCTTTAATAGCCAACAATAGCATTAAAATAAACCTCGATTATGTTAATTACAACATAAAATAAATCTCGTTCGTGTTGTATTCAATAACATAATTATTGTGCAACCTCCGACCTCCATACATAAAGCAAGAAATCTATCGTTTACAATCTACTCTTGCAGTGGTTGTAAAAATATTCTCAATCGTTCTTAGCTATCCAATACCTTAAATTCCTTTGTGTTTCCTACAACTAATGGCAAGTGAAAGAAGCCACAGATTAAGGTTTTTTATTTTATTGTAACATTGTTTTATATCAAATTCTCGTTACTTGCAACTAAACCTCAAATTCCCCCGTAATAAGCTTCAACAATCTTCTAATTCGTCGTGGTCTTTTAAAACCTATGAATTTTTACATAAACTTTAATTTAAATTGTATTTCTATATGTGTATATGTTATTTTGTAAATTGCCCCAAATTTGCTACAAGATTAAATTCTCTTTACTTTAACCAACCTCTACCACGCCCCTTATGAGTAACAGCCTCATAATCTGTATAAACCCCGCAGAAGTATAGCTTTAATGACATTTAGTTAATATAAGACATTGTCGGGCTTTACCGCACAGTTGTTATTTACTTAAATCCATTTGTTATAAATAAAACACTTTGTAATACATTCAAGAAGTATAATTTATTTTATACTATTATGGGTAAAATTAAAATTAATAAAAACTCAAAAATTATAACAAATTTTGAATATACCCGTTTTCATTAATACACGGATTTATGTGAAATTTCGTATTATCAAACACATTTTGTAATATTCTGTCATTTATTTCTTCACATCTTCTTATTCCATTATTTTTTAAATCCTCTATTGTGTGCACTTGATCTCTGAAATTTTTAAGTATAGAAAAATAAAGTCCAACGGACGTAAATCACAAGAGCACGGTGGAAATTTATTCTTGCTTATTAACCTATCGCCGAAGAACTCGTGAAGATAAATTAATGTTTCGTTGGTAACGTGCGATCTAGCAGAATCATATCGGAAGAAGCCGCTTTGGAGTTCATCATCAATAAGTTCATTAATAAATTGTCATAAAATAACATCTCTATAAGCAGCAGCATTGATATGACCTTCAAAAAATATTGGACCGATAATTCTTTACATTGACATTGCTAACCACACATCAATTTTAACTGGATGCAAAGGAGCTTCTCTAAAACAATACAAGCTATCAAGGCTCCACATACGCATATTCTGAGAATTTAAATATCTATCCAAGTGAAACCAAGCCTCGTCTGAAAAAAATGTTAAATTTAACACATCGTCATTCATATTTTCATTGAACCACTGAAGTACGTCAGTCTTTTATTATAATTTGGTAGTAGAAGTTCTTGGTATATTTGCAACGTATATGAATACATATGAAGATCTTGACAAAGAACCCTATGGGTAGTGGTGCGTTTTAAATCTATCTGTTGTGCAAGACTTCTAATTGAAGTGGTAAGTTCTTCTTATGTAGCATTTATAACATTATTTATAACGTTGTAAACTCTATAACGAGGTCTTCCACGTTTTGGTCCATGACTAATGTTCCTAGTGCTGCGGGAGCAATTAACTGATCGTAACGCCTACCTACTAAACTGCTTCCTGCTAAATATAGTCAAATGAAACTATGGACTAAATTCTGCTATGCAATTATTAATATCATACCGCCATTCATCATTTTCCATACGGCGGCTTTTAGGAAAATGACTTTTCAAAATAAATATTTTTTGTTCTTGTGGGAACATTTTCAGATTTAATAAATAAGAAATACAAATTTGGTAGTAATTTGTAATAATCAGTGACAACTAATAAAAATTACATTTGTTTTAATATGTGTGTGAAATAAGAAAAGACCTACCTCGTCCAATTCATGGCAAGAGTTGATTCCAAAACTTCTGGGACACATATATAAGGGATCATAACATAAGTGCCGTATATGTGAGAGGTGTTTTTACTCGATTTTAAAATTTAATTTTTCAGAAATGGATGAATCTATTTTAATGCTAGCTTACATTAATTGTTAAAGGAGACTTGTTAAATAAAATAGTGAAATCTAATTTATAATAGTTAATTTTGTATATATAGGTCAATCTAAAATTTTAGTTGTTAAATGAGAAAAAATCATTTTATTTTACGTTAACATTTTTAAGTGCATCGTTATTTCTAAAGTTTTCAAAATTATGTTTATTCACAAAAGAATATTTTATCTCATGAAGGTTGACAAACCTTGTAAAATCTTCTCGTTCTCTTGTAGTTGACAACAGAAGTTTAAGCAGTAATAATAAAAAGTACCCAAAAAAGGGCAAGTGGAGTATCCCTACCGAACTTCTGTGTTTCAGCTTCTCTACGGAGAGATCATCATGGAACAAGTGTTGGTTCCCTTTATTATTTCGGGAAGCTTATCCATTGCCCCCATATGCGCTGGATATGTTGTAACAAATTAAATTCTGGTTTTGATATTAATTCGACTTCATTCGTACCTTTGTCTCAGCACTCTTAAATGTTGAGGAACGCGTATCATAGGAATCCAGTAGTGGCGATAGTTGGTTTTTAGCCGGCTTCCGAATCCGTTGGCGAATTCATATCACCTAGGGACTGCTTAGAAATTGCCTTCACGTTTATTAAGGGTTCTGGCTCCAGCTTTACGGACCTGGAGTCCCGATTGTGCATCCCGTCGCGGAAGGTCAGTGGCGAACTATTTAATTTTAACTTGTACCAACGACATCACATACTTCTTTTGTAATTATAAACATAATTTTTGGGTCCATTTATTTGATTCCATACGTTGTAATATACAGGGTGAACATAAAGTCTCTACACATTTTTGTGAAGTAAGTGATAAATGTTTATTTTTTACAGGTGATCGGACAGAATACTCACCATAGAAGAACAAACGGCCATTGTTATTTCCCGTTGGCGTGGGATGTTCTATGATCAGGTGAGGGAGGATTTTACCCGTAAATTTGGTGAACAAATTTAAACGCACGGGTAGTGTTCATGATGAAGAACGTTCCAGAAGGCCGCCCATAACTCCAAATGCAGTGAAACGCATACAGAATGCGATCACACGTAGCTCCACTGCGTCGACCAAGAGACTGAGTAGAGAGCTGGGTATCCCACAATCTACAATCTGAAAAACCTTACAATACACCTTGAAGAAACGTGCTTACAACATCCAGGTTACCCATAAACTGGAACCAGAGGATTATTCCGCCCGGCAGGCAGCGTGTCATGACCTGTTACATGCGGTGGAAAATGAGGATCTCGTGTTACATGTGTTGTTCAGTGATGAAGCAACTTTTCACACCTGTGAACATGTGAATAGAACAACTGCAGAATCTGGGCAAACAAACAACCAAATGCAATTCAGGAGTGGCAACAGGATACTCCAAAAGTGAATGCGTGTCTAGGGATCACGAAGAGCAGAGTCTATGGACCGTTTATGTTCGCAGAGCCAACAGTTACCAGACACACATACCTCGACATATTGGAACACTATTTGGAGCTACAGTTGGTACAAGATGGGATTAAGGACTCAGATGTGGCCCCCACGCTCACCAGACCTGACTCCCTTAGATTTCTTTGCTTGGGGGTTTATCAAGTCTGAGATGTACCGGGTAAAGATTAACAGCATACCGCAATTGAAACAATGAATTAGATACGCAATGGCGCAAATTTCACCAGCTATGTTGAACAACGTATTTCGGTCTGGGAAGAACGCTGGTGGCTGTACCTAGAATTGGAGGGCAATCATATTGAGATGTACTGATTTGTGGCCCTACTGTGGTAATTGTTTCAGTACATATGGTAGATGTTTAATAAAGTTGTGTTTTCACAGAAATGTATAGTGAATTTATGTTCACCCTGTATTTTAAAATTTCATTTAAATCAATATACGTACAATTTCCGCTTAGGTAATGTAACATTGATTTTATCAATGTTTATTATTTTTGGTAATTGAGATAAAAGAAAGTTGTATTTAAATAACAGTTCTAAGTTTCTTTTATATATTTGGTCGGTTTTATAGAAGCTTAATATTGTTTGTAAAAGTAATTCTTTAAATTGGTTTGCAATTTTGTTCGTCTTTAACGAATAAAATTATGTTTGCCTATTTTATTATTGAGGGTTACGTGATTCAGTTTGTTGCAACAAATTTAAAGAAGTAGAAAGAAATACTTATTTAATTAGGTTTAAATATTCTGAAAACATTGTCCATGTGTTAGGAAATATCCGAGGCGTTTGTAAGCTATTTTATCGCGCCGTACAACTGGCGATAGGAGAACACTTGACTCGTTCTTGTATACTTTACAGTCATTTTAGGAAACGTTTTTACAAACACGCCAATTATTTAGATAATTCATTACTGAGATCAATTAAATTTTGATGTTGTACACCATAACTTACTATAAAATTTATTTCCGTCAATCTTATTTGTTATCAACATTGTGCACCTTGTGTCGTATAGTTAATTACAATAAAATCATTTGTCCACTAATTATGTTGTCTTCCTTCGCCCCGCATGGATCATGATTTAGGTATAAATTTATTTGGAAAACTACAATACTTTCGCTGTTTAAGTTGTTACTTTATTTTGGATTTTCAACGGTTAAATAAATTGTTTTAATCGAAGTAATAATTAGTAATACTTTCGTTTTATTGATTAATTGAAACAGCGTGGCGCATTTTTTTTGGACTTGGTTAGCTACTTGCGCGACGAATAGATTGCGATCTAGTCTCGATATTTAAATTTTATTATTTAAGATACTTTATTTTGAAGAGTAAATTTACGACTCTCTACGTGAGCTCGACTAAACTTCCTGAAGCTGTTTGAGTTGTCGACGCCCCTTTAAGACAGAGGCGTACCCAGGATCGTACTTATCGTGGACTCACCCATCTCTATCGTTAAGAATCTGTCGAAGTCGGACAACCCTTATTTCTCTAACGTCAGTTTGGTAAGTGTTATACGCACCCGTTTAGAGGTGCCATCTCCAGTAAGTTATTTTGCATCTATCAACGTGGCAAGGTGACAATATTAAAAAGAAGACCTTGACGGACGACTATATACTGCCTCCAGGTGTCAGCAAATTACTATTTTCGGCACATCGTGCGGTAATGCACCATCCAAAAGGGAGAATTACATTTGAGCTCCAACATCCAATAAGACAACCAAAATAAAAAAATGATGGAGGATAGAACCTGAATTATTTGTATCTAAGATTTCAAATCAATAAACTTATCCTATCCAAACTGATAGATTTTAATGAAAAATCCTCAAAGCACTTCATAGATTTAAATTAAAATAATTAGAAACGGTTTCAACTCGATTGTTTCGGTCGGGTGATACACCTTAAAAACAACTTTACGTTCATCTGTCTAATTTATCGCTTTGACTCACAGATAGTATTTCAAAATTACATAAAGCTAACAATGAATATGTACAAATCTACAAAACGTATAGTTTGAAATTAAATAAAATAATGTGAGCGTACAGGACGGGATGTATGACAAGTTTGTAAATCGAACTATTTAATATAGTTAATTTAAGGAGAAATACAAATTAATAAAAAAATCTGGTGTGAGATAACACAGGACTTTCTATTACGTACATAGATATACAAATATGTAAATGTTCACAAATAATTAAAATATTATTTACGTTTATTTTGGGAACGATAATTGTAACGGTCACTCATACCAAGTTACTGAACACGTAAATAAAATACTGCTTAGCTCCAGAGATTTTCAATGATAACTCGCTTCAACGCATTTTTTCAGAAAAATCTCTAAGTTCACATAAAGGAAATGAAGGACACAAGAACCGCAGCAAGTTTCAAAAAAATTGTAAAAACGTTTTCGATAAAATCGCAAAAAACTTAAAAGTGGCAAGAATAAAGTGGCACTTCCGGTCACTCAATTTTGACTAAATTCTTGCCGTTTTATGTATAGAAGATATAAAACATAAATATAGTTTTTCATTTTCATATAATGATTACTTTTTGAGAAACGTTGTTCACAACTAATACTCCAAGTACTTCCGGTTACTCGATTTTCAAAAATTTATTAATAAAAAACTAAATTAAGTAACTAAGAAATATACAAAGTTTAAAAAAAATCGTTATGGTCGATCTCAAGAAAACCGTGAAACTGAAGAATTCGGAAATTATTTTAAAATGGCAGAAATAAAGTGGTACTCCCGGTTATTCGATTTTAACCAAATTTTTGATTTTTCAGAAAAAGGCTGTTGTGACCCCAAATATAAATTTTCATTTAGTTAGGGCTTTTAGTTCCATAGTTATTATATTCAGAGTTGAGAGTGAAAGTACTTCCGGTTACTCCATTTACAGAAAACTTTCTGGGTAAACGCCTAGATTATACAAAATGGTCTTAAATGCTTAAGAAATGCAATAAAGTTTAAGAAAATCGTGAGAAGCCGGTTTCGAGAAAATTTTGAAAAACAAAAATTTCGGAAAATATCTGAAAATGACAGGAATAAGGTGGTACTTCCGGTTATTCAATTTTAGCTAAATTCTCAATTTAGCACACTAAGGTGATCGTGACCTTAAATATAAATTTTCATTTAGCTAGGATTTTTTAGTTTCATAATTATTTTATTTAAACTTAACCGCGAAAGAACTTCCGGTTACTCGCTTATGGAAAACTTTATGAAAAACCGCCTAGGTTACATTAAAAGGTATTACATTTCTAAGAAATATAGTAAATTTTAAAAAAATCGTTATAGCCGATTTGGAAAAATCTAAAAAAAGCAAAACATGACTAGGATACAATGGCACTTCCGGTTTTCCGATTTTAGTGAAATTGTTGCGGTCGCGTGCGACGATGGAAAGAAACCTAAATATACAATTTTGTTATTCTAGGACTTTTGGTTTTCGAGTTATCGTGTTCACAGGAACACGCACACACACAGGTACACACATACACGCATAACCAGGAACACACGCACGCACGCACACGCGCACGGATGCACGCACGCACTCCGCACGCACATACGCACACACACACAAACACAAACACACAACCACACACACACATACACACATGCACGCACACACACACACACACACGCACACACACACACACGCACACACACACACACACATACCCACGCACGCACGTACGTACGCACTCCAAGCATGCACGCACGCACGCTTGCACGCACGCACGCACGCATGCTTCACGCACGCACGCGCGCGCGCAAGCACGCAGGCACGCGCGCAAGCACGCACGCACGTACGCTCGCACGCACACACGCACGCTCCCACTCCAAGCACGCACGCACGCGCGAGCACGCACGCATACGCGCACGCACCCACGCACACAAACACACACGCGCGCACACATACACACACAAACACGCACCCGCACACGCACACGCGCACGCACACGCACACGCACACACTTAAATACCCATACACATATAATCTTACAGAAACACTTGTATACAGTTTTAATTGAAGATTCTTATAACATTTAATTTTATTATGGAATTATATGATTTATAGTATTAGCCAAACTAATTAAGTTTGTATAAATTGAATTTGAATTTTGAATATCTGTTTTTTATTTAAAGTATTATTATTTTTCTTTATATAAAACATTTCTGAAAACATTCTTTTATTATAACTATTTTCTTTAACTAGAATTTTAACTGAAGGATAATCCATTAAATGATCAAAACTACTAACATGGTCTGCCAATAAGCATCTGTGATTATTTTCTTTAGAATCACTTTTATGCCCGGAAATTCTGGATTTTAGTAATTGTGATGTCTGACCAATATAGCATTTGAAGTAATTTGAACATCGAATTTGGTATACTACATTAGACTGAAGAAATTTTGGTATTTGATCTTTTAAATTTGAAAATAATGTACTCACTAACTATTGTTTGCTTCACGGTCTAATTTGGCAGCAAGAACTAAGTGCTCTAATTATGTTTCGCTTATTGCGTAACTGGTTTATTGTACTGCAAAGCAAACAAATTTTAAGGCTGTTGTTATTTAACACAGACCTAAGGATTTAAAT
>JAHWXV010484533.1:0-11016 GCA_024586415.1 Phrixothrix hirtus | reverse complement strand
TCTGTGATGCGTTGCTTCACATGTTTAAACTATTGAATGGATTAATTGAAAACTCTGCATATTTGCAACAAATCTATTTTAATGTACCAAAACTAGGTTTGCGGTCTACATACCTAATTTACTTACCGATAAAAACATCAAATTACGGCAAAAATTCACCATTATATAGAATGTGTGATTATATGAATAGGATAGTTAAATCTGAAGGTGTCGACAGATTTAATATCAACCTTAGAAATTTTAAACAAGCTATTACTAAAACTAACATAGAAACCTGTTTAGAATAAAAATGTTGTAGATTAGGTTATCTGTACGTCATGTATTTTTTTTGTATTCCTATCTTAGGTATTTTATACCCGTTGGCATTTCAATAAATAAAAAAAAATAAATAAATAAACGTTACATAGCAATCTGATAATTATTTGATAAGATATTTTATAATTTTGTTTTAAGAACGTTGTAATGATGATTTTAAACAACAATTTAGTTGCAGATAACAAAACTGTGTTTTACGCAACTGTAATACAATCAAAAGCTACCTAAGGAGCGGCAATATAGCAATAATAAACCTTAATATTTCTTTTACACTAAATTATAAGACCAAATTGCTAGCTTGGTATTATCTTGCTTTTATCGTTGAAAACACGGGGGCGCCGTTAATTACGACTATTATTTCGAATTTTCGGCACCTAGCTGTACTCCCTGAGTTTTAGCTTAATTTATTTCATCGCAGATGTAGAACCTCCACAATCTCCACTGTGGTGGCCGGATCGAACCAACTAATTCTAGGAAATTACCATCTTTGACAACTTCAGGGGCGGAGGGCTTCTTTCGTGCCGTTATAACTTCTCTAGTATATTCTCAAAGATAGGTACATACAGAAGAGTCTAGTGATTGTGCAAAATCATCACAACCAGCATTCTTTGTCAGTTTTGTGTTGAAATAAAAATTACTCCTTTATCATTCTTTACTCAAACCAACAGCTTTAAATTAATTATCAATAATTAAATGTGATTTCTTTTAAAGTTGTATTATAATGAAGTTATCACACAAATATGACTTTTTAATAGCTTGTATTTTATTTTAAGAAAGCAGAAGTTGATTTTTAAATGTTTTATCTAATTCAATACTTTCATTAGGTACAGATGATTCAAGCATTTTGAAGGAATCTAATAGAGGTCCATAAGAACCTTCTTCGATCAAGGTCGACGTGTCTGACGAAGATATACTTTATAAAATTAACACCTTGCTTGTTTATTTTTCTTCCGATGGTTCAAGAAGAAACCCAAAATCTGCAGTAGATTTTCTTGTGACATTATTAAAACAACCAGATAATCTTCTTTCGCTTATAGGAGGTCCATATTCGTTTCAATCTATATGCCGCAATAAACCCCAGGTATAAGCATTTGCCAAGTCTGTAGAGAAAAGCAAACCCACAATCGACAACAACATTTAACTGGATGCGTACTAATATAATTACATTCGCCGCAGCTTCAATTAGAACAAACTCCCATTTTAGCTCTTGAAATCAACTAAACTATAACAATGATGTTGATTTGATTAAACCTCTTGTTGCAGAAAATTGCTATCAATAAGTTTTGTCAACATTCATACGATTCGTTGTTAATTTATGTTGTCAGAAACGTTTTCTGATAAAGACATGTCGATATTTTAAGAATCAATTATTACCTTATTACCAAAGCCCTAGGCGGCATGATGTATTACAGTTTATCACTATTTTCTTGACGTTAGGAAAATATATAAAGTTTAGTAACAGATGTTATTTACGTAGAACTCTCTATATTCTAACGTAAAATATTGAACTAAGATCAAGTTATGGAGTGGCACACTGTTAAGTGAAAATATTGGAATAAAATCAGGTATATAACTTCCCAGAATCTGACAATAGCCTTTATGTTAACAAATAATTTTCGACTTATCTTTACAACTATCGGAAATTCTACCTTAAGAAAGGTTCAGCGCGGTGGATCGTATAATCTTTTAAATAACATCCTACCTTGAAAAATTAGAAATAATTTTATTATGTTTACAATGAACGGCCAGATTAGGTAAGTGTGACCGCGTAAGTCCTTAATAACTGTTTTCTACATTTTTCCAACAGTTATATGTTCAACAAAAAATGGTTTTCTACTGCGATACGAAGGCTGCGCCATATCTTTATGAGTACGGGGTAATAACAAGACATATTTGAACAAACAACATTTATAACTTTTCAAAGTACTCCCGTGTATATTTGACGCACTTTGACATCCTCTTATGCCATTCTATAAAACAGGCAGCCCAGGTTTCTTTGGATATTGCGCTAACCTGTTCTTGAAATGCCATTACATGTAACTAGTGTGACTGAAGGAAGAAGCAAACATTTGTTTAACACAACTTCGCGATTATTTCACTTTTGGGGGCCGCATTTCATTTTGGAACATCCATTGGGAAGATTGCTGCTTACTTAATGGATCATAGCAGTAGATCCAGGTTTCGTCGCTTATAATGATATTGTAAACTGCCTTAGATGCACTTTCATGGTAGCGTTCTAGGTTTTCTAGGCTCCAGTGGACACACGCTTTTTTTTGCTCCTGAGTTAAACGATGTGGTATCCAGCGGAGACACACTTTTTTCACACTTAAATGTGTGTGAAGAATTGTTTGAATTTCAGTCATTCCTATACCAAGGGAGGCACGAATTCCATTATAGATCACCCGGAGATCTTGTTCAATCATGCGACGAACAGCATCAATGTGATTTGAAGTCGTTGCGGCAATTGGACGGCCGCAACGATTTTCATCCTCAAGTGATGATCTTCCCGTTGGAAATCTATAACAATTAAACACGGTTGTCGGACTTGGAGCTTCTCCCGGAAATTGCTTTTGCAATCGAGCGAATGATTCATTAAAAGCTAAACCCGAGCGAAAGTCATACAAAATCATGGCACGAAAATGTTCTGGCGTCACTTTAATTCTAAACCGAACTCAACTTTTCAAAAAATTCTCACAACTTACTGCAATGCGTTCAAATAAGGTGCAACTTCTCACAACTTACTGCAATGAGTTTTTGACCTCAAATAAGGCACAACTTATTCGCAAACAATTGACACATTAAACTAAGCACAAATTTGTAAATAATTGTTTTCAGTACCGCCACATTCAGAAACATACAGCGGGAACCTCGTATGTTCCACTAAATTAACTACACACACTATGTTATGAACCTCGTTTTTATTTCTCTAGTTATATCGGATAAACGATGTATATCCCATTTTTACAGTTCTTTCAATTTAAATTTCTCTTTTTACAAATAAAGTATGCTTTAAATTTCGACTGTGCTGACATCTTTGCGGTAGTATTATATAATTACGGTCTAGTAAGAAGTCCGTCAAATTCAATAAAAATGCCCATTTTAGACAAACTTTTTAGATAAAGTCACAACCTAAACTCAACATGTTGACGCAAGAGTTCACAATTATATCGGGTGTTTCGGGGTTGCGGAATTCCTCTGTATATTTCTTGCACCTGAATTATATAGAAGCTTGGTTTCCTAATTTTATTATTAATATTTAAAAGGAAATTTTAAAAATATGTGCACACTATGCAGATTATATGCCTTATAGGTGTAACGTTTTTGTTTAAATGTGCGCATAAAAATGTGTTTTTTTGAAATGTTTAAATTCTAAATACAATTTTTGGTAATCTTTTCAAATGCCTTAGCTATGACACATACTTCGGATTTATTTAGGTTTTAAAAAAGCATTGCCTAATGTATTATTAAATAAAGGAACAAATACTTAGATATTTAAAAGGGTAATTTGAACGATATTTTATATTGCATATTAAAACCCCAAGATCTACTACTTACGCACGTTGCGTTTATAATTCCTGCTATTCCTTCAAAACGTAACAAGTGTAAAGCTAAATCTTTTTAAATGGGAAACTTTGTATATTATCAAATTTTTCAACTGAACTAAGAAATATCTTTCTAAAACTACACTTTGTACCTGTAATGAGTCAAGATTTAAGTTTTTATATTATTAACTCATAAATTAAGGTAAGCGGTAAAATACCGGTTCATAAATTTTATTTCGTAAATGTACCTTTGAAAATATTTTGTACCCAAAAGAAATCAGTTTAAATTGAAATAAGAAAGTGGTTGGATTTAAGTTGGCAGCGGTAAATGTGAAACCTACTAAAAAATATGAGTGGGGTAGATTGGCGGGAGAACAACAAGACGACACGCGAGTGGCGACTGCAGAGAGGTCGACTTTGTAAGCGCATAGCGCCAAATTGAAATTGTGAAATAGAATTATTTAAAAAGGCATAAATGTACCTTTATTGCTAAAATCAAGGTTATTCAGTGTGCAAAATTGGTGAAATTATACTTCACTAGTAGTGAAAAGAAAATTCTATAAATTTATGGAATTCGAAAATAACTTAGCGCCGATGTGCTGACGGCATTGTTTAAAATTAAACGACAAATGTTTTTGATGGCAAAAGCAATGAAAAATTGAATGATTTAATATTAAACCGTAAATTTGGGTGCCAATCGTCTAATAATTGACGAAATCAGGAAAATTATCGATAACGAAAAGTTACCGAATACAAATGAATTACTTCTACAGGTAAAAATATGTCATTACATTTTCATTGTTGAATCGTTCTAAAACCAATGAAAATTGACAAAAAATCTACGAATCGAATTAAAAGTCTAAAACTACCCGAACTTTAAATCGTCGACGCAGGTGTTCTAGGCATAACTGTATATCCCCAAAGAACAATCCAGTGGCGTATCGCCGTGAACGTACCAGAGCTGCATGAGTTAACTAGAAAGTTATTTTATGGAACATTATTTTAATTTTAATTAGCTTTTAATATGTTTTCAATCTCTGACAATAACCCACTTTAATTCATATTATTTTATATACAGGGCCAATTAAAGGGAAACGTGGGATTTTTTCGGAAATTAGTTTGTACGGTGATAACAACTTCAGCAACCATGTCCTGTTGGTAAAATGTTGCCTTTGTTGTGGAATTTTGCCTTGGTATTTAATTTAGCCTTAGTAGTCGATTTTGGCCTTTGTTTTTTTAATCTTGTCTTTGTTTCAGATCTTTGAATTTGTTGAAATATCTATTGTTTTTGTTTAGAACAACTTACCATATGAATTTTGATCATATATTTGAATGCTGATTCCATTATCAGTACAATCTGTAAAGGGCACTTACATATTTGAAGTAATAGTTAGAAGATTGGGAATTATTCTGATTTATAATGAAAATACTTGTATTTGTAATAAAGTAAACTCTTTTGCTAAACAATTTTTGCTTTGAATCAATTAAGTTTATAAAATAATTAACTTGCAATATTCAGTTATTGCTTGTTGAATTAAATACGATTTGTATAAATTCCGGAAAATTGATGGTTGTACCCTATACAAACGGAGTTATCCCATTGCATGCCGTAGCAAAGAACCCAAAAAGAATGATAAAGTATTTTCTTTTTTATATATAAACATTATAATTTGGCGCACCAACGTGGACCGTTAGAAAACCCTAAAACTGTTACAAGTTATGAGGCCATTGAAATACAGTACCCCGTAGCGTTACACTTGTCGAACCAACGTTACGCTGGATAAACTTTGCAAACATTAAAAGCGTCACATACCTTATACACGCTCCTTATCATTTTCAAAATATCAATCCCAAACCAGTTTACGATAAATATAATTTTCAAAACAAGCTTAGGGCAAAATGAATTTTTAAATTTATAAAAGAAACCTCTTATTAATACTCTGGTATTCATACATTCCTACCGTTCCTATAAAACTTAACAGGTGTAAAACCAACATCTTTTGAATATTACGTCTTGTATATTATTGCTTATATCGAACTCTAACAATTTTCGAAATTTTAATGATTTTTAATTTTTCCAATCATTTTTGACGAACATGGATAACTGAATACAAGACGCATAGGTTAGAAATTCTTCATAAATTTTATTAAAGGTTATTAATTTTTGACAAACCAAAAAATCTAGAAAATTAATATTTAAAAGATAATTAAATTATCATTTCAGGATTATCCGAAGAAACAACAATTGGGATGCATATCTTTTCTTATGAAAATGGGCACTATTTTAAACCAAACAGTATAATTTAAAATTAAATTAAAATTATGTCGACCAAACTAGGAAATAGAGAAATTATTTATTCCAAAAAATATACACACTTGTTGATTTAAGCAGTTACAGTTTACTGATATTATTTGCATACCAACGCTTTAAAAGATATTGTTATCTCAATAACTCATGAGAACATCATTTCTAAGCACAGATGATGTAGTTATAATGTGACTATTCTTGAAGTATTTAAGTAAACTGGGCATTTACAGTAGATTCGACTGAACAACTTTTGGGAAAAGGACCTGGTGAAAAACTTGGCATCTCTCTTTTTAATAGTGACTGCTGAAAAGGAAGCACGTTTTGTAAATCGGCCCTTTATCTAATTACTTCTAAAGGTTTTAATTTAATATTGTTTGATTATAACTCCTTATTGTATAGTCCATATACAGGTGTACGGGTATATTTACGCATAATTCGTTTTACGCCGATAATTCAGGATTTTTATAGCAATTTCCATTTAGCAACAATACTTCAACTTTGTATATAATTTCAGGACGTTTTGGATATCGTTGAGGATATCAAACAATACTCCGTTTAGTACATCAGAAATTACATTGTAAATCTGCATTGCTTTAGAAGTTTGATGTTTTACTTAATTCCAGGTGATATCTGACAAATGTGATTAGACAAAAGTTGGAGTTTGGTCTACAATAATGCTACCAATTGTACATACAAGTTCAAGATTCAAATACAGCTGTTATTTATAAACAGTAGCAAAATTCATCCACTCAGTTGCAATTTAAAATATTTTATCATCTTTAAAACGTATCTATTATTATATTTAAACATTGCAGTTAGCGGTTAATACCACGTTATTAATTATGAACGAAGAAGTCGGAAGACAAAATACCGTCATAGCTATGGAAGAGTTTAATATAGCGTACGTTCTATTTATTTAAATCACAATATTTAAATTACTATAATCTATCATTTAAGTGTGTTTTGCAGTAGCAATCAAAATCGTTTATTTACCTCATAGTTTGTTTATCATTAAATCATAAACTATTTAGTATTTAAAAGCATAACCTAATAAACTACTTCAATTCAATCTATAGCCAGGAGGTTCTCCCAATTACCTGAAACGCGTTTCAAGTGAACCAGGAAGATATTGACATACTATTAGTTAATACCCTGATAATACAAAATATTCTTTTCTTAAACTTGTAAGTACCTAGATTAATTCTGTATTTAATTAATGCACAAATTAAATTTTGGTCCGAATTTTACTCCGTATTCTTTGCTGCCAAATAAATTGAATGACACTCTATCATACATTTGTTTACTTCAGTAGCAACATTTTTGAAAAGTGACCTATTTGTACTATTTGTCCTAATTCCGTTAATCGTATCATATACTAACCCTTCAACATTAAACGCTATTGTCCATTTAACCTTTGTTGATCATATGTCACAGTAATTTTTAGAGATTATACCTTGTCTATTACATAATCTGTTGTCTAATTGGGGACTGATAAGATACAAAATTACCTTTAATTGCAGTAAATTCCAAAATTTAGGGCAAATCGAATCGTAGTGGTTTCCAACGAACCGCACGCCCACATGCACATACACACACATACACACACACACACACACACACACACACACACACACACACACACACATATGCACACACACACACGTACATGCACACGCACACGCACATGCATACGCACATGCACACGCACACGCACACGCACATACACACACAAACCAATTTCCAAACACATGATTTTCGTACTCAAGCGTCCCGAATACGTGTATTTCACCTAAAATTTTGACATCGAAAATTTTAGTTAAAAACAATACTTCCTCTTTTGCCTATATTTCATAAAGGGTAAGAGAAAGTAAAAGCAATATAATAATATGTGAAGAAATGAATGACAGCATTTTAGAAAATTAGCTTGATCATAAGAAATTGATGAAAACGGCAGCACATATAACATTTGCTATTATTTTAGAGGTTTTGTTAATTTTATCTTATTTTATCATTACACTATAAAATAAATCGTAGTAGGTACTTTAATTTATTTAACGTGTTTATTTTATAATAAATGGATTTAAATAAAAAACAATAGTATATAATATGTATAACTACAACATCAAAAGCACTCATTAGCCAATATTCTCAGCAGAATAATTATCACTGAACTTAACTTTAATGATTTCAACTCGTAGTACCGATGAAATTAGTTATTTCATTAATGTCGTATGATAATAGATGTTACCTTAATTTCATGGCCACACCTGGTTCCAGAACTATTGGGATACACATTATTAATTATGACATAATTCTAAACAATACCGAGACTTGTTGGTAAAATAAAGAATTTGAAAAGAGCTTGATTTGAGATTTTTTAAAAATAAAATGGAGAATTTATTAGAAAAATTTACATTGCAAATCTATTTTGTTTACAATTTTGATAAGGTGTTTATTATTGAACATCTTGTTTTAAAGTTTTTGTGTGCGTAAACCTCGAACGAATTTAACGCGGAGATTCGATATCTAAAACAAGTTTGTCAGGTTCAGTGATTCTAAATTGGACAGTAGAAATTGACTAAGGTCATTTATGACTTTTAAACATACAATTACAACTAAAGAAATGAAAAATATTCAATTTACTGAAAATTACCAAATCAAAGAATAGTAACTATGTATTGTATGTAATCAGCTCAAAGATATTTTATGTTTTAAAGGTTAATTAGGCCCAGGTGGTCAATGATGTATTTAAGGTTTTTCTAATTTTCATTTTATACTTTTTATTAGCAGTGAAAAATTTTTCATTTTACACCCGGTTACGTAAAGAGTGGGCTTTTAAAATCGTTAATTTATAAAAGAGCGTTATTGATCACCATTGCAGAATACTATTTGTATAAAGTTTGCATTTCTCTACATCTTATTATATTCGACATATTCCTGTTGTATAATTAACTTAATACTTTAGCTAAGGGTTTAGACAGTAACTCTATCGACAGAAGTGCAATTTAAACGCGTTACTTCCAGTGTCCCCGAGTAGACCACATACCGTTTTTCTACAAAGCTAAGTTGTTTGTCATTCATCCATTATCCCTCCTTTCGCTTTTTTTCCTTCGCTGTCGTTAATCACATTCAAGGTACTTCTCTAAACGCTTTCAAATATCCTCTTTCTCTAGCATTCTTGTAATTGAAGTTACCGTTGTCAGTACCTTACCAATTTCCATCCATAGCTTGGTTCTTCATCATACGGCTGCTTATATTTGAACATTTTATGTCCAGGGCTATTTTATTATTTATATGACTTGCATTGGTTGGTCGTCTTTCTGTGTATTGCCAAAATATAGTTACTAGAATCGTCGTGACCTGTCAATATCTATGTTACTTGAAAGTGCACCGACCTATGTGGCCTTTTAGTTTTTCTATACTTCTGATTAGCCTTCTTGTTTAGCACTTCCTGTTAGCGGTTCCCATCTTCTGTGACAAGTATGCAAAATTTGTAGTTAACATTTTTTTCATTGGTCGTCTTGTGTGAAACTATAAGATTTCCGGGATAGTAATTGTTTGCTTTCATTTTTGATATGATTTTATATACATTGCGTGCTGTTGATGGAATATGTAATTTGGTGCTCTCCGTTAGTCTATTATGTTTGTATACTGTCACTTCTGGTACTTTTGCACTTTTTACCTTTGTACCTCCTGCCTCATAATGACACAATTATTCCATTAGCCTTTTAATTGTTTCCTTGATACCATCCCCAAAAGTTAAATTGTAGTCTAATGCTATTCTGTCGAATGTGTAACTACACTTAGACTTGGGGTATAAACATTCAATTTGAAGTTCGTATTTTGGTACTTCCTTCACCTCAAGGGTACTATATCCTTCGTTTTATGAAAAGTAAGTTTGATCCTATCATCATGCATCCAGTTATTATTCCTAACCAGTACTATGTTAGCAGTACGAATATAGAAATTTTATACTGTAATATATTGACGTAAGAAATGTTGTTTGGTTATAGTTACTTGTCACAATCTAAATGGACAATAACGCATGTGACAGAAACCAGGAGTGTTTAACCACGGCGGGAAAAGCTTCAGTGGAGGGAGGTGTGGTTCATCGAACCTTGCGAGGCTAACCACTGTAAAGATTAGTCTAAATCAGTAAAAGGTGGGCGCCACTGTTTTCAGGACAAATTGAAGACAGGCGTTGTTTGGGAAACACCCTGTACTGGTTTATATCTAAAAAGGAATTTACCCTATATATCACGGTGTTAGTTACCTACCGTCAAGTGGAGGCAAACACTCAAGCGGCACTGCAGATACTGGTTTATATCTAAAAAGGAATTTACTAATGCTAAGATGAACACTTATTTATGACCACTCTGTATATTGAATCAATGAAAAGTGCTAACTGAAGATTCAAATATTAGTTACGTTACTTGCAAAAATTTAGAGCGTCATGTGCACTTAACCAAATAGCTACGGGCTGGTTTCAGAAGTGACCACCCGGTATATCATTTAAGTAACTAATTGAGCTTTAGATTTTCAAGCAAGCGTTATATTTACTCAGAAATAAATGCTTTATGACTTTAGTTTCCAGAATACTATAGAATTGCTATTTAACATTTGCACGCGCACTATATATTTATAATTGCGCTTTAGTGTTTATGTTGATGAAATAATAACTAAGATTGAGCACTAAAACACCTTTATCTATTGTTTGATTGCACAAATGCACGCATACACACACACATACACACATACACACGTACACACACACACCCACACCCACATCCACCCACACACACATACACACACACCCATACATGCAAACACACACACACACACATATATATA
>JAHWXV010484490.1:0-15994 GCA_024586415.1 Phrixothrix hirtus | reverse complement strand
CCCCCCCCCCCCCCAAAAAAGCTGTAACATTAAAGTGAAAGTACCGACATTACAGTAACTTAGTACAAAACTATTTAGTAAACTTTAGGCCATTTTTAAACTTTAGAAAGTAGAATTACAGAGTTCACATAACGAAAGTTTATCTCAAAATGCGTGAACTGCGCGTTCTGCCTTTGTAAATCGATGAAAATCGAAATTGTTTGAACCTAATCGATCACCAACAATATTTGAATTTATAAAGATGAAAAGGTTTTAACTTGAATGCAAATATTTAAGCAACGGGATTTTAAAAGCTGAATTTAAAGTTTATTTAATTAGGATTACAGATGTATTCATATACAGGTTGATACAAAATGAATAAAGCTTTATTAAGAACGCACTTTATTATTTCGAAAATCAAGGAATGCTTTAAATATTATTTAAATAAAATAAAAGTAACGGGTGACGGTTACACCTGCAAGGTAGGAAAATCAAGTTTAACTTCTTGATGGTTACTGGTAAAGTTTTCTTTTTGTGTTTAAGCTTGAACGCAGAAAATATATAGAAAATTGAAGTTTGAAATATTTTGTACCTATTATGCAGGAAACGAAATGCATTTTAAATAAATTCACTTGAATACATTAAGTACTGACCTAGTCTTTCTGTAAATTTCCTTTTAATTATTAACTTGTAATTTTATAATTATTCAATATGTAAGTCATTGGTGTTCGTCATACCCCATATTTCGTAATTTTGTTGGACATGATTTTAATTTAATTTATTGAATTCAGCCTTTATTCTTTTATTATAAAGGATGTCCAGGATAACATCGGTTTGGCTTCAATAATAACGAGTTGTATTTCTGATTTGATTTTAGTTATATTCAATCAATAAACGCAATAATTATTATAAATACTAAGAAATAAAAAAACACATTTAGATTTGCGTAATTATCTAAAATAAGTTCAACATGATTATTTTCGAATAGGGGAAAGGTAAAAGATATTCAACAATAGGCTTTATCTTCTACCTGCATCAGTTTACTGTTACTGTTATATCATTTAAGAAATGCAATTGTTAACTTCTAAAAATTGTTTTTATTTGAAGGTTTGTCATAAGATGCACTTTGATTAAAGTTAATGCTTTAATTTGACTTCCTTTAGTTATTTTTGTGAAGAATTTGTGTTGAGCGTTTTCCGCGTTGACAACGATTGGTTGCACTTGGAGTCCTATCGAATATTAAATTTACCCTCCACACGGAGTCCTTTTCTTTTAAATGTTATCTCGGTTATTCTGGAATGCACTGAATTTTCTACTGCAGGTATGTCAACAATTACCGCTATTATTTCTTCTTTTTATACCCTGTTTTGGTTGTTAAGACAACGAAATCTGTTTCTCTGAACAACCAATCATACCTTCTTTTTTTTTAGTTTTTCTGTATTTTTCCATTTCATACTGCTGTTGGCTCCGTTAAATCTCACACTGTCGGTATTAGTAGTGATTGAAAGATTGTCAATTTATAAATCCTTTCTATGTGATTTTAGCATCTTGTGTTATTTAATTTTTAGACTTTTTCCTTAAATGGGCACATTATATATTATAGTCATTTATTTAACTTACTTAAATACAAATACAAACATTTCACCTTGCGGGAACATTTTTAGCAATATCTTTAAATATGACATTTATTTAAATTTTGTATGTAGATTTCATCCCAAAGCGTAAATTGTAATGTTTATTTAATTCTCGCTTGAGATACAATCAACGTTAATCTACAGACATACTAATTTATTGTAAACCTAACTAATTTCTATTTATCTAATACCTTGGGTGCTAATATAATACTTTTTCGTTATTTCAGAAATAATAATTTTAGTAAACAAAGCATGCAAATGATGATATTATTGTGAATACATTGTAATTGAAGCGTCTAGTGGATAACTGATTTTATTATAAGTCAATTGTAGAGGTATATCAGTTGTTCTCAATGTAGTAAATATTTAGTTTTTCTAGGTTTTACTGTGCGAGATTTCTGGTTTGGATCCAACAAAGCTGTTAAAATAACAACCTCTACTTTGACTACTTCCCGATTTGTTATCAGGCGGTTATTGATTATCGCTACGTTAGTTCTTGCTGTGTCGACGATCCCTGCAGTTCTACTGCCACAAGAGTCAACCATCTTGTGATAATGTATGTTCATATTTTAGCCTAAAGAGATTTCATAGAAGGAGACATAAAATAACCATTTGCTTAATTTTTTTGACAAAAAAGGGCATGTTTTAGTATTTAAAGAGAACCATGGCAATTTATTTCGGACCTTCCTCATTTTGCTTCTTTACCTATAGATACGCGATTTAAAATAAAAAATATTATTTAAATAATACAATATGCAAATGTTTCTAAGGAGTCATCAGAAATTTCTAACAGAACTTTTCTTTTAACGAATTTTTAAGCAGCCCCGAGAGTTCAACAAATTAAATTTGATTAAATACGCAGGATTCTTGCATCTACTGAGGTGTAAACAAAAGTTGTACAACTTCCTATATTATAAGAATTATCCTATCTTCATAAATTCACAAACATTGAAAAAAGTCAGATTTTTTCCATATAATCCTAAAAGCATTTTATATTGCCATAAATAAACTGAGGTGACGTAAGGTATCCGTCAGATACCGATTCTAACAGTATTTCCTCGGGGAGGATATAACTTTTAATATAGTAGAAGTAAAATGTTCACCATTGCTATAAAGTTTTGCAGTTTTTTGTTAATTTATTTTTAAGCGGTGGAAGTTATTTTATCGTGATTACTACTATTAAATATACTTCAAAACTGTTTAAATATTTTATTGATAAAGTTCCACGTTGATCTACTTTACTTCACTTTTTACTTTTACGTATGAAATCGTTTTAATTCGAAATCTCCTTTTTCGGGACAATTTTTTTTACCAAATTTATTTAAAGAATTTTGTTAACATTCAATACTGATAATAATCGCTAATCCAATTTTTACATTTTTTTTAATAACATTTATTTTATAATTTATTGTTCCAATAAAAAATTTTTATTTGATTGTGTATTGAAGCATAATTGCTTAAAATCATGTTATCACTCAAAATCGGTAGACTTAATATTCCACTATCTAAAACAGTTCCTGGGAACACACTGCTATTGACAGTAGGCAGAAAACTTAAAGTTTTCGGCAAATAATCTATGTGTTCACTGATTTGGTTTGTATCATATGTTTCTAAAGCATCTGAATTTTGGATGACTTCGATATTGGCAGATCAATTTAAACTGCGTCTTTTTGAAACGGCCTCTATGACATTCATTACAGTTTCTACATTAACACCTGCATTAATTAACTCCGTTTTTAATCTATTTATAAATTTCAATATCATCCATCTTGAATGATTTACGAGGTGATTTAAATATTGGGCGTGCCCTGCGAGTGCTTTTAATCTCTTCAAGATTATTTTGTACACATTTGCAGTTGTCAATAGCTGCTTGGTTAGAAGGATACAGCACGCACTTTCTAAAGTAATGCTTTATCATTTCTGGAAGACTTTCTTTTTTTAATACCTGCTTTAACAGAGGGCAGAATGTAGATTTGATAAGTAAAGTGTTAATTTTTTTGAGCTGTGTTGTCCACGTATGGACTGTGTCCTTCCATTCTGATTTTAAAGATTTGAAAATACTAACATCAGTAGGATACATCACGCATCGAAAAGAATCCGAATAATATTTACGTAAAGCTTACTATTATAAACGTAACAACTTATTTACTTCCAGACAAATATAAACCTTACAATTGCTGTAAAATAATGTAACGGGAAATGAAATTCGCTAAAATCTTAGTGTTTATTGTCATTGTGTCTTCCGCTGGGTGCAATTCTGCAGTTCTCAATATGTTCCGCAACTTTTTAAAATAATACTACCTTGTATTTATTATCCAAAAATAAAAATTACTATTCTTTCTTATAATTATAAAATAATTAACATAGAATTCCTAGGGCACATTCTTTTAAAGAATAAGTAAATTTACTTCTTATAAACGTTGCAATTGTAATAATATTAATGCATTCTTGGATGACGACAATTGTGAATAACTCGTTTCAAAATTCCTTAAATTACAATATAATAATTTGTAATTTGGAAAGTTTGTAAAATAATTTGCTATCTATTGTATTCATTAATACTATCGTGACTGTGTACTGAATTGGCATGATGACAACAAACCGAAAGCATCTAACAAAAGGTGAACTTGGATTGTTATTAAGTGTGTACGAGCATTTTATAAAATAATTTTATAAAATGTCTGGAATATTAGCTTTAAAAAAGCAAGGTAGTGATCTTAAACCGCGGAGAAAAAATTTTACAAAGGAAATATAATTTACGAGATGTACGAGCAAAAGCAACATGTAACTTTGGACAATTTAGTACAAAAAATTGAAGACAAATCAGTGTGCGATATCGAACAAACGATATTCTGGAAGCTAATTAAACATCTAGGGTTTCATTTAAAAAAAAACAACAACAGGGATTCTATGTGCGAACTAGATCATATCGTCACAAAGGGAATTGTGTTTTTTCGGTAATATTTAAAAAATACAAAATCCATCTAAGCCTTCTCAGTTTGTGTTTATTAATGAAACTTGGATTTTGGTAGAGGGACTTCAAAGAACACTTGGAGCGACAGTTCAAGAAAAGTCTACCTAAACCATCGAATGGCAAGAGATACATAATTGTCTACGCAGGCACAAAAAAAAATTTCTTGATAGTACAAGTTTAACATTTACTACTACGAATAAATCTATGCATTATCATAACAATATGAATGATCAGTTATTTGAGAACTGGTATGAAGAACAAGTGTTAAAGAAATTAGAAGAGCCGTCAATTATAATTTTGGACAATGCATCTTACCGTTCCAGAAGGAGTGAAAAATGACCTTCTATATTATGGACCAAAACATATATTGTTGATTTATTAAAATTCAACAATATTCCATTTCAAGGAGGGCTAAAGAATCCCGAGTTATTACAGGTTACAAAAACGCATATGAAGACTGAACAAAAATACGTCATTGAGGTAGTTACTATCATTTTATGACCATGCCGTACTATGATTGCCTCCATGTTACGCTGCCATTATAATGCTATTAAGTTGATCTGGGGTCTAGCTAAGAATCATTGTGACAAATATATATGTGTTACTTCAGGATCTAAAAGGCGTTTTGCAAACTTGGCAAGAAGTGCTTCATAAAATTACAGCAGAAATGTGTGAAAGAAATATACATACCGAAACTATTAAAACGAATACTTCCTTCGTGGAAACGTTATCGACGACGTTAGCGCCTTTTATTTTTATTGTAAATACTTCAAATAATTATGAAGACGAAAAACATTTTTTACTTAGTGACGACATCGATGAAAGTGGGTAATGTGTAACTTAAAATAAAAAAATACAATGCTGACATCCTTGCCTTTAACATCATTAAAGAAATTGATAATACATAAATATTTCAAGATTTGCATTATTATAATGGAATAGTAGATATATTAAAATACAAGTTTCATAAGTTTTGTGGCACGTGACCTGGCAAGTGGACAAGTCCCATAAAGCGTCTTTGAAATGCGTATTTTTTTCCATTTCTTCTATTTCGGTTTGTATTCTCACTTTAAATTTGCACGAGGACCATTTTGTTCGTTACAAAAATGATTAATGTAGGTTACAGAAGTTAATTTTGCAGGTTATATTGATGTTAGCTCATTGTTGACATTTCTCGTCAAAATTTAAATGTTATTGCCAACTAATGAAATTTAAATTTTGAGTGCTATAGAAGTTCTTTATCGAACTTAAAGCAGTTTCATAAAATACATATCATGGAATCAAATTAGAAAAAAATTATTTGGTTCTTAATTTCAAAATTTTTATTGAGATTTAAAGCAATAAAGAGTTTCTTATTTGTTTATACATATTTTGTATGTGTATTATAATCAGAAGCATGAATAAATATATTTGGTCAATTATTTGTATTTATTATTTACTTAAACTCCACTAGGCAAGTTCTTTTAAAAAAATTTCGAAATTTTTCAGAACTGTAGTTACAACCATCAGGAGATATACTGACAATTAGCATCGACAGTTATGCAAATTTAATTTGTAGTTGCATTATGTTACGGCAACTGTACGGTTTACATTCGTCTGGAAGTAAATAAAGCTCTACGTAAATATTAATCGGATTCTTTTCAATGCGTGCTAAGTATTTAACGTTTTAGTGTACCGTAAAGTAAAAAACATTTATATCTAAAATAATTCGATTTAGGGCCGCTTTTAAATGTATCTTGCAAATTATTAATACAATGGTAATTACCTCGCAAATAAGTTTAACTAGATATTGTAAAAGCAGCTCTTAACCCCTTTTTCTACACTAAACTTTAAATGTACTTTACAAAATACTTAGAAGAGAAGTTTTCTAACTAAACAATATCGTAAATTGTAAAGTCGGTTACAAAAATTGAATATTATTGTGCAACAATACAGTTAACCCAATCAGATACTGTTCTGATATAACTAGCTTTAAAGTTTAAGGCTATCTAATAAATAACGACTTGAATTTGTTATTTAATATCAATAAGAGATCCCTTAAGACTTATTTATAACACCTGACCATCAATAAATCTTTTGCTTAATAAGAAAAAAAATAAAATTGTGGCTTAACCCATTTTTGGTTATGGTGTAACAATAAATCGTTATTTTAAAAAAATACATCAAACCAGGTAATTAAATTTCGTGTCAGAACAAAAAATAAAATTCCGTTAATTATATGTTGAAACAAAAAGGTTTATTAGGAAAACATATGACAAACAGAAAAATATGAAAATCATGAAATAGATTACAAAATCTAGCAGTCTCTGAAACTACAAAAGTCTTCACCCTCTTGTTGAGTTTCACTTTTTTAAGTTCAAAATCAGTATACCCATGAACATCATCTTGAAATTCAAAAAATCAATTGAAGATAAAAACTTATAAAAACATTTTGCGTAGTCAGGAACTAGTTTCGTTATAAATTGTCGTTTAAATTGTCCACTTTTTCCGGTAGGCAACATTTGGTATGAGGCTACAAACATGATAGTTCGATCTTTAATTGTAGCTTTTTTACCTGTGCCAGCTTTTTCAATACTGACCTGTTGAGCTTCTTAATTAATATGATTTTTCATTAATAATTTCGTAGGTTCAGATTTATTTAGTGTTGCCTCATATTTTACCAAGATAACTCTCTTTTATTTATGTTCACCTTGTTCAACTTGTCGACAAAAATGAGGTCTGAACGATTATAACGTCTAACAGTAAATTTGTTCCTTCTACATTTTTCCATTACACGAATGTGATCGTTGTCTATGTAAATACGTTCGTGCACTTTTAGCAATCTTTCTACGTCTCCAAACCCGGAGTCATTAAAAGGAAAATATGCCCCGATAATAGGAAGCAAAAAATGATTGTTTTCAAGAATGGATTGTTTAAGAGTACATGTAACAAAAGGAGAACAAGTTTAATACTACGATTCTGTCCTCCACATGAGTCACATTATAACCGCAGTTCCTTTACCGGGGCTTTGATATGGTTTTCTATATATTTCTTTAAGCAAGGTCCCATTTCTTGTATTCTCCTTCCTCTTACGTTCCCCGGCCACACATTAAAGATTCCTTTATCAGAACTGCCAACATGGATGCCGAGATTATAAAAATTGAGTTTTCGTTTGTAATGTACTATTCCATTGGGAATTTTGAATGAAGAGTGGATTTTTTGTAAACCAAAAGTCAAGTTCCTCATTGGTTTTACCATTGGCCAGATCCTCGTTCATTATCTTGCGAAATCTTTCTGCTTTTATGAGATGAGCATAATGCGCTTTTTTCAAGTTTTCCAATTCTTCGCTCTTCGCCAATAGTGATTTTCTTTTAAAACCGTCGCACACTAACCAAGTGTTCTTTTTCGAACTCTTCAGAGATTAAAGTTTTTGTAAAAGATAGCATCGTATGTAAACAAACTAACTGGATTTCTTTCTTTTGCGCATTACTCTTTATAAAGGTTGTAAATTTTAGCAAGATTTAATTCAGGACTCAAATACTTGAAATGAGTTTTCTGTTTGCAATAATGCAATACATACGTAGGGAATGATTTGATATACTCAATTACTCCATTAACCATAACGGAACAAAGACGTTTTGCGACACTAAGGATGCAAATGGTGTTATTTCCTGAACTTGCGATGTTGCGCTGAAAAGCACACAGTAGAGTAGGAGGTTCAAGATTTCATATTAAGATAGCTAGGCTAAATTGAAGAACGTCGTTGTATTGACACAAAGAAAACTCGCATTTAGAGGGCGTCGCTTCGTTTGAAACGTTAGGATTGTAAGGGCAAAAAGCAGAACTAAGCCCCAATTTCCTTAAACCATATTGCGAGAAAACAGTAATGTACTTACAATTGATGTGACTAGTACGCCACGGGATGTATCCTTCGATCAGGTCAATCGTAGACTCTCAATTTTTCTATACTTACTTTAAATTATTTCTAGTAGTTTGCTGGAAGAAAAGAACAGATACATATCCTAAGGTTCTTATAATTAAGAAATAACAAAATCTGAATTCAGTAAATCTCTACAATGAATAATTTGTAGTATAAAAGTGCAATCCACTACAAAGAAATCAATCCAGTTAAAAAAACATCGATATAACAGTAATTCAAACATTCTTTGATTACTAAGTTCAGGAACCCCTGAGTTACTATGGTTTATAATTAATCTAAAATGAACAATAAACTCAGCTTAAAAAAATTGTGGCTGTTACTAATAGCTAAACTTATTTAAGATTCGAAACAATATTTACAAAAGTATTTCAATGTCTATTCGTAACTTAATCGAAATGCCACTCCAGTAGAGTGTTTATGAAAAGAGCGTTGTTGTAGAAGCCGAGATAAACAATAACTTTTGTGGATTTCATGGTGGTGAATTTATGGTAAAAGAAAGTCACTTACTTGAAGTCCAGAAGTTTGTAAATGAAAGAAAGAGAACGGTGCTGACGCTTCTGGTTCTAAATGATTTCGTACCTTGTTTGTATGTCCCAATTTGTGCCTAACCATTTAATAGGGCACAAACGTGGTAAGATGATGATTGACCCCAAATACTATCCGTCTTAATGCGTTAAATGTTGAATTTCCACAAATTCGTTCACTTAAATAAACTTAAAATTAGATAACTTCTTTATCTTGTAATCTTTCTACTTTGAACTGGAGCATGGTCTCTTTTTAAGCACGCGTGTACTTAATTATACAAAAGAACGGAAGCGCTGTTTGCTCGTACAGTGTCTAGCTTCCACTGACTCCAGAACATTTCTTTCGGAAGAGGAGAATTAAAGCGGGGATTGTTGATAACTATTTTTAGAAGGTTATGCACGTCTACATATTAGCTAATGTAATAGGTTTTACTGCTGCCTTGTGACTTTGTATTCTATGGAAGTTTCAAATAATTTTTATTTTAAAACAAAAAATTTAAACCGTTATTTTAACTTGAATTAGTCATAGTTTTGAATATTTAATTTGACGTTATTATTATTACAATAACGCCGAGGCATTTTCAAATATGCTCGCAATTATAAGTATACATTATGATATACAGGGTGTCTAAATAATTTACTATTATTTGTCCAAAATTTAAGACGCGCTTACAAAACTTTTCTAAGGAGCACTTGTTCTTTCCTCCACTTTTACTACTCCGATTGTTTCTAATTCCTACGTCTTTTTCTCCTTTTAAAGCAACATCCATTCAATTCTGTGTTATTTGCAACGCTTTTAGAAACGCCATTTTACATACTTCCTATCCATCTATTTCGTACTTTCTAGTCTTACTTTGTTTCGATACATCTTGTTTTGTGTAAGTTCATTTTTTTTAAATTCCTTTACATGAGAGTTTAGCAAAGCCACATCTCCCAGAAAATGCCCCTATAGTATAAAATTGAATAAAAATATTTTCTTGAACTTCCTCGCTTACTACCTGGCAACAGTTTTTCTTAAAATAGAACCGTAATTCAGCATTAAATCTTTTTGGCTCCACTTCTATCCCCTGTTTGTTTTCATTAGAAAATTTCTTTTGTAGTTCACGGTTTTGGTCACCATATTTTCTTTTTTTACCATTGGCGTGAAAGCAAAAATATTTCCACTATTATGCGCGTATCTCGATTCATTGGAAAGTGTATACTTACTACCAAATGATGAAAATGGTCCTTTTTCGTCTTCAGATAGATCGGAAGATTCTTTGTTATTTTTTTTTGCTAATTCAATAAGCAATTTTCCTCTGGATAGCATTCTAAAACAATCGTTTAACAATAATGGTTATTCCAATAACAACGTTATTTAAAAAAGTACAAATAGATTTTAATTAGGTTTGTTGTAGTGCATAATAGACTATATTAGAAACATCGTAGTTGTTATCTGCATAAAAAAATATGGAGTATAAGTTAAAAGGTTAGCACTAACATTTTTTTAAAGTTAAAATCTTATTTATACATTGATAACATTATACACATTTGGTATTCACCTTAAGCAAACAAAGAGAGCCATTACTATTTTATTATTTTTAAGTTGTTTCACAAAACTTATAACAACATCAGTAATAATGAATCACAACAAACACAATTGAAATACACCACTGTTGTTAAATACAATTGAAGGTCATCATTTTATGCGCTAGAAGTCAGCGCATTGTATTAGCAGGCAGAGTACCTACATAAATAGAGTGAAGACATACGAGGTGTGTCTAATAAATTCGTTGAATGGTCTATTACATCGGTATTCAAACACTTGAAATAAGGTCACGCGCATGCGTAGGCATGTATGGACATACTTGACTTGTCCTCTGTCCGGGATTGCGCGAGGTTCCTCTGATGGTAGTGCTGCAGTCATTTCAATAGAATGTCTTGAGCAGTCTGCGTCGAAAAGTACGTTGGGGCCGGACATCCATAAGCAAGACAACTAAAAACATAGAACGTGTGTGAGTGTTACTAGTAAAAGATCGGCGACTGACTTTGCGATTAATAGCAATTGAAGTGGGCATTAGCAAAGATGCAGTGGGAGCCATAATCCGTGAACATTTTGGTAAGGGCATAATTTGCGCCGCACATCCTAACAGATGAGCAAAAAGCAAAACGTTTTGAAACTAGTGGCGATTTCATTGCCATGGGTGACCCGGATCCGTCCTTTTTGGGTTCCATTGTCACAGGGGACGAGAGTTGGTGTTACCAGTATGACTATGAAACAAAAAGTCAATCAATGGAATGGCGGTCATCTTGTTCCCCGCGACGAACAAAGAGCCGCA
Source organism: Phrixothrix hirtus (assembly GCA_024586415.1). Classification (NCBI taxonomy): domain Eukaryota; kingdom Metazoa; phylum Arthropoda; class Insecta; order Coleoptera; family Phengodidae; genus Phrixothrix; species Phrixothrix hirtus. The sequence goes on along the minus strand of JAHWXV010484490.1, from coordinate 4,646 downwards.
TGCAAAAATCCAAGGTGAAGACCATGTTAATCGTATTTTTGGACGAAGAGGGAGTCGTCCATAAGGAATTCGTCACTGCTGACCAAACTGTGAAAGCTATATTCTACTTGGAGGTTCTCAAACGTTTGTTGCAGCGCATCCCGCACGTTAGGCCACAAATGATTCAAACTATAAGGTGGATGTTACTGCACGACAATTTTTGACTCAGCGTGGCGGAACGGTTTTGGAACCCTCACCCTACTCTCCAGGCCTTGCTCCTGCTAACTTTCTTTTGTTCCCTCGTCTTAAGGGGACCTTGAAGGTATCACGGTTTGCGGAAGTTAATGAGGTTCAAGAACGTGTGACGGCACTTCTGAAAGTCATTCCGAAAGAAGATTTTTTCGGCAGTTTCCAGAAGCTGTACGAACGTTGTCAAAAGTGTGTTCTGTCTGGTGGCGACTACTTCGAAGGTCAATAAAGGTATTCTGTTTTTGTGTTTTTATTATACCATTCGCCGAATTTATTAGACACATCTCATACATCTCAGGTGGTCATATTTGTTTCAAGTTAACATTTGTGTATGGAAGAAGCTTAAAAAATTGGTTTTGAAATGCTTTAAATCTTTATTAATTAATCTTACTCTTATTCACCAAATAAAATTTGATTTCATTCACATATCTTACTTACATGTTTTTATTATTTATAATATATACTAACTTTCGTAAAGTCGTAACACATGGAAGTTGTTAATCAATTTTAAACAAAGTTTCAGAAAATGCGTATTTTGATGAAACAAAGTAATAATTAAAATTTGAATAAAATCTATATATAGGTTGTTGTTGTTTATCTAATTTGTTTGTTTGCACGCAGTAACAATGAATGTTACGAAATAAAGCAATCAGTGTGTAATAACTGTCAATGTTGCGAATTGTTTGTCCAGTATTGCCTTCTGAACATTTAAGAATTCCAAGAGTTTACTAACGTGAAAATTATGTGCAGTTAAATGATTGTGAACATGGCCGTATTAATGCCATGAGACAGGCCGGACTTTCGCTTAGACATTAACGCCTTACTAGGAAAAATTTGCTTTTTACTGTTTAATCTTTTACTTGCTATTTTAAGCCTAAACAGACAAGTCGTTTTATAACTTTTAATTTTAATTTGTGACAATCTAAAATAAATGTACACTTATAAAACAATTCTTTAAACTTATCACAAAAAGTCTGATTTAGATCTATATTCTGCTCTACCACAATATTATAGTATTACATAAATTGTATTTTGAATTTTAACAAAAATTTGGAGGTATTTTTGTTACATTAAAACAATTCAACTCTTCTAAAATCTTTTAGTTTTACATATTTACTGATACTAAACATTTAGGACAAACTCTTAGTCACTAAAATTATATACACTTTCAACAAAAATACCACTTAAATTCAAATATAATTCTCATAACACAAAAAATGTATAAATTACTAAAACAAAGTTGAAACCCATTGGAACAAACTTGGCGTACTTTAAAGACTACAATCGCGTGTGACCAATAGAAATGAAGACATTCATCGTCTTCACTGTGTTTATAAAGGCACTCTATTAGCAGGTTAAATTAGTTTAGCTAGTTGTACAATATCAGTTTGTTTAAATTGTGAGTTAACTGAATTTGCATAACGCTGTCCAATTAATTTCGCAATGAGAAAAATCTCCTGTGCTAAATTAAAAATACATGAATAGCCCTAGATACCTACATATATACACATATACAGTAGGTTAAATCTCACTGCGCATGTAATATTATTGTGAAAATAATAGATCAAATAGTTCAATTTTTTAATCAACAAAACGAACGAGTTTACAATTGGACAGTATATCAAATTTGCTAGAGGTATTTCAGTAATTTTCTCAAACTTCCGAGTCTAACATTTTTGAAACGTTTCAGTTTAAACCATTTCTTTTATATTCCAAGTTAAATATCCTACGGCCATATTTTGCTTACTACGTTATAATAGAACCGTGGTTTTTTCATGTATTCGTATTAAATTTAATTTAATATTCCCAGAAGCACGGCTTCATGTAGTTTAATATATTTCGCAACGACTTTACCTGGGTCTTAAAAGAATTTGCGTTTCAGGTGTAAAACTGTAGGATTCATTTTTATAGATAGTTTTTAGAGCATCTATTTTAGTTTTATCATTGTGGTACGTGATACACGTAGTTGTAATTATAAGCATAAATACATATTTGGCATTTTTCCACGCTCAACTAACCATTTCATTTTGACAAAAATTTAGTCCGATATCATCTAACTTTTATGAAACATTTTCAGTTCCATTTGTCCCACATTTCGTTTAAAGTGTAGATAAAATTTAACGTCTCTATATCAAACTTTCATTCAATTCGAAGTTGTCCCATTCCTACATATATTTTTAGCTTCAATTATGTTTCCTTATAAATTCACATAGCGTTCAATCTGATATTTTCATTTCTGATTACAATATTATATGTTGCATCAATAGGAACCCAACACTAAAGCAAACAATTTAATCTTACTGCTGTACATGGTATTGTGCATTTATACCTTTAACATGCACCTAAAAGATTTCAAATTATTGTGCTAATTTGAATATTTTACTGAACCGCATACGGCCATATCTCGAATCTTTATAGCTGATATTGAAAACCTTATTGTCAAAAAAGGGGTATTTAGTGCCATAAGATGGGCTGTAAAATAAAAAGAACGTTAACAAAATCCATAAATTTGCGTGAATATACTTTAAACACTTTCACTACGTGTCTATTCCGTTTCTTTAAGGATAAAAGAAGGGAATAGGTGACAGTATGCGATACTCGCAACATAAAAACGATGCATATGCATTAGAAACATTGAGGGATGTATTGTTCCAAATTATACGTATTTACCGCGTCACGGTTTTAATATAACATTAAAAAAATAATCTATGATGCAAAAACATAATCGAATTTATTGTAACAAAAACTACCGGATCTAAAGCCGAATAAAAATATCCTATAAGAATAATTGTTCACTATTTTATTATGTGACAGGTATCTTTCACTAAGACACAGGATTTGGATACAAAATTTAGGAACGGAATGAAAACTTCCACAGGAATGTAACTCTCTACAATCTTTCACAAATATGTTCCTCTTATTTTTCTACTTCGGCATACATAACATTAGGAGAGCGTCCGGAAAGAAAAGTATCTCTATTTAAACTGATACAATCAGAAAAAGAAATTTGCAATGCTTGTCAACGCGATTTGCGACTGCGGATATGGGTTAATTATATTTCTTTTAATTAAATGAATTTTATAAATATGTTACAGTATAGAAAATGAGCATGTATCGCTAAATAGTCAACATTTGCATATTAAAATATATCTGGTGTTAAATTAATGCCCCTTATATCCCGGACCCGATGGTTACCAAGAAATAGAACGTTCCATCATAAACATTTTGAGGCACTTACTTGTAAACAAATGGAACGCCGTTTAGTGTGGTACCTAAATAATAACAGTAGAAATAACTACAGGTGACAAAAAAATTATTTTATCTTACTTTTGGGAAGCATCTAATATAACAATTAAATGCCATAGCATAAATCTACCATAATATCTTAGTAAAATAATGACGGCATCTATAAGGTGCCGGCAGCCAATCCGTAAAGGCATGATCCTTTCATAGTGTTAGAGATGATCGGGAACCACTACAAAATCGACACAATTCATTAACAAGACAATTCAAGAAATCGCTACAGATAAATCTGAAATAAGCCACAGAGTTTATTAAATACTAAACGATAGTAGAATCAGTTGGTAAACGTACATTTATATTTTTATTAGCTTTTATTAGCAATTAAGGAAAAATAGAATTCTAATTTATATGGAAGGCACAAAAACTGCCTAAAGATGCATACTCGCTGTACTTTGTGCAAAACAAGAATAATTTTTAGCCAATTACAATTTTTATTTATCTCTCAAGCAACAATGGGCTACTTACAACTTTTAAAGTGTCTGCTTAACAAACATTGTTGCTCTGAGTAACTAGTATATTTCCGGATCTAAGATAGGGTAAGAAAGAATTTGTTAGCAATTGAATTTAGAAACCATCATACACTGGTTAACGGTTTCTTGGTGATTCAGCCCCCTGATTTAATTTTCTTGGTATAAGATGGATCACACTATGAACCTTACAAAAGTTATTAAATTACCACGAATAAATAATTATTTTCGATACTCAGTGTAAGTTTTTACGAACTTTCTCACGCATTCATTCATTGAAAGAATGCTTTGTCACGTTACATCGGCAAGGCATTTCCTACTATTTAACAAATTACATAAGGCAATGCTAACACGAAAAGCTTGACTTCAGGTTAACATTTTACTAGACTAAAATTGTATTGCGTTTCGTGGTATGAACCAACCTGCTAGCGGTATTCGTACCCCTACCACGGCGCATTAGTAATGATTATCACGACGAAATTCTTTGGGGGTCGAACTCAGTACACATATATAGAAAGTATTATAGGCGGGCGTCGTAGTACCGTACACGTGTGTTGAATTTTAATGCATCCCTGGAAATCCCAAGGTACATGTTGTTTATATTATTCTCAATATTTAACCTTTCTAGTAGTTTCAGGGGGGGGGGGG